>JAKCPI010012016.1:0-11361 GCA_023213315.1 Euborellia annulipes | reverse complement strand
TGTTACGTCTCAGGGGGTGCCTAACTTAAATATAAAATTTCAACCTCCTAGCTCTTTTCGTTCTTGAGATATTTTGTTCACAAACAGAAAGACACATACACACACACACACACACACACACACAATCAGACACACTGACCATGTCGCGAAAACCACTTTTTTGTATCCAGGCGACCTCAAAACGTGTATATCCATCAAAATTTCGACATCGAATTTTAATGATTGATTGAATTTGAATGAATGCAATACTTTCTCTCTCTATATATTAACATATATAGAGAGAGGTAAGAGAAAGTCAAAAATATATAATTTAATAATAGTAGTTAATTTTACATTTAAAAAAATCGATTTTCTCTTTTTTGCTTTCTTTGATGCAAACACTTTGATAACTTCGTTAAGATCCACTTTTTTAGCCCGCGAGTCCCCCGCATCGCGGGTTTTGCGGGGGTGTACGTTACGCCATAGGCGTAGCCAGGGGGGAGGTTTGGGGGTTCAAAACCCCCATGGGACCCAAGTCATGACTAGATTTTTAATACAAATTATATTTCACATAAGGTAAGAGAAAGTAAAATATAATAATTTACTCTAGCTAAAAAAACAGGCCAAAATGATTCATAAATACCCTGAAGTAATCTTAAATTTTTGAAAAAAAATTTCTTGATCCCCCACCCATCAAAGATTTCTGGCTACGCCAATGCGTTACGCCACTGGCTCTAATCATTTTTTTAAAGTTTTCTCTAAATCTTTGGCCATATAGACTTTAAATGATAGGCTACATAATATTTTATTTACACTAGTTGTAAGTGTTACTTGTCATCCAGGTATTTTTTATTTATTTATACTGTACCAACTGGTATCCAAATAATTTAATTTTAAATTTAAATATTGATCGAACTGCCTGGAATTCTAACTCTAACCTACACCCCTTGGCTTTAAAGATTTTCAATACTGGCATTTGCGATTATCCATTTTGCTATTATGATTCTCAGCAGGCGATATATAAATATTTTTTCTATTTTAATCTTGAATTCTAATGTACCGAACTGCGGGAACTAAATATATTGATCATAAAAATCTAGTGTGACAAGCACAGAATACAACTTTAAATGCGAAAGGTAAGAGAAAGTTATGTGCTGTGAGTCGTATCACACCATATTTTTTATCCTTGGATCAGATAAGATCTCTCATTCTAAACAAAAATATTTATTTAGACTAGTTGGCTACATCCCAACAGTGAGTGCACCGTGCAGTCACATAAATTCGTTTGTTTTTGCTTTGCTTGAATTATAGCAAGTCAACTGACTAACTCACTAATGTATTTTTAAATTAATTGCTCCAAAGCTTCTCCGCGAATGTTAATTGATAAGGAGTCGCTCGCCTACATGTTATACTTCTAAGTAAATTCTTGAGAAATTAATCGAGAAGTCTTTATTTCCAACAAGCAAAAACGAATTTATATCGCCATGATAAATACTGAATATTCATACTTTGAGTGCCAAACTAATTGGCCAGGGCTGCAGACTGAGGGCGGCAGTGGGGAGGAGAGGGGGGCAAGAACAGTGAGGGACAATATTAAGTCCCACCCATGCGTTTTTACTGTGATTATTTCATTGTTTTTAAAAAAAATATTATATATTTTTTAATGGAAACTTTCATGGTTCAAACCTAGAAAATTTCCAATAAAGATTTTCATTTTCTTTTATAAAAACAATGAAATAATCACAAGTAGAAAACGCATGGGTGGGACTTAATATTGTCCCTCACTGTATATAGCACAATAGCACTAATACCAATGACGAATAAACTCTTTAATCTTTTCATGGCGGCCTCAATGTATCTAGTTTTAGTTTTACTTTCTCTTACCAATATATATTAATATGTTAATATATAGATAGAAAGCATTAGATTTTGATAGGGCAGGCAGGTTCAGCCAAATAAAAAGCCTTTATTTGCTTCTCGACTCCGGAGACGTTTCGAGATATTTTTAGGGCCGATAGTATAAAGCTAGTTCAAAGTTTGAACCTCAGTCAACAGGCGATTTGACCGAGAATTGCGTAGTATAAAACTTGACCGCCAGTCAAATCAGCTTTGACCGAGGTTCAACTTGACCGGCCACATTTGCCCAGTCAAATTTTTGACCGGAGTTCAAATAGCCAATTTTGACAGCTGGCCATATGTGATCACGTATTTTAAAATAAATACCAAACAAAGTAAAAATACAGTATATTATAAAATTGACAATATATTTTAATTTAAAGTATAAATAATAGTTAGTAATGTTGGTAAAATTTTAAAATTATAAAAATATTCACAAAATAATAATAATAATAAATTTTATATTAATAACAAGGGAATAAATATTAAAAAATAAAAAATAATATTATTATATGTATTATTTATTTTTTAGCAAAAAGCTTTAGTCCTTAGGCCTTTTTCTAACCATTTTTTCTTTTTTTTCTTTTAAAAAGAATAGTTAGTCGAATAAAATAATATATTTCTAATCGTGTCTACTATTATGTGTGATATGATTGCTTGATTGTGAGGAGTCGACAAATCGGATTTGACGGAATGTATATTATAAACTATAATTGAAAGATAATAGGCTAGAATTGAGGTGGCTAAACGTGTTTTTTGACAGCAATCTACAAAAAAAAATTCACTCCAATGAGAAAGATGCCAAAATAAAATAATACCATATTTTTTTTGTATTATATTTGTAAATTGTTTTTATGTTGAAATTAAAAAAAAAATATTACAATATTTTTGCGTTCTCTGGAAATTTTTGTTGCTCCATATATAACTAATTTTTAATCAAGACACCCCCCCCCCTGGTCAATAGTGTTTCGATTTATTTATTTAATTTTATTTTTATATGTGCCCCTTTACTGATGTTTAAATTTGGCCATCTTAGCAATAATTTTAAAACAGCAAGCGACAGCATCTCATAAATCAAAAAATGCATTCAAAATTAATATGAAGTTAGCAACAGGCCAGTTTGTCAATGGTATGAATTCGGTCATGGGACCGGAGTAATGTCTCATCATCAGTCCGTATCGAAAATTAGCATAAAGGTAGTCATTATATGAAATTTATATTAATATGAACATAGGCTGTATAATAATGGAATAATGACTACCTTTATGCTATTTTTAGATACGGACTGATGATGGGACATTAAGGGCCGATAGTATAACGCTCGGTCAAGTCAACTTTTGACCGCCGGTCAAGTGAACCTCGGTCAACATTTGACCGCAGTCAAATCTAGTTCCGTAGTATAAAAAAAATGAACTCCGGTCCCATGACCGAATTCATACCATTGACAAACTCGCCTGTTGCTAACTTCATATTATTTTTGAATGCATTTTTTGATTTTTGAGTTGCTGTCAGCTTGCTGTTTTAAAATTATTGCTAAGATGGCCAAATTTAAACATCAGTAAAGGGGCACATATAAAAATAAAAATAAATAAATAAATCGAAACACCATTGGCCAGGGGGGGGGTGCTTGATTAAAAATTAGTTATATATGGAGCAACAAAAATTTCCAGAGAACGCAAAAATATTGTAATATTTTTTTTTTAATTTCAACATAAAAACAATTTACAAATATAATACAAAAAAAAATGGTATTATTTTATTTTGGCATCTTTCTCATTGGAGTGAATTTTTTTTTGTAGATTGCTGTCAAAAAACACGTTTAGCCACCTCAATTCTAGCCTATTATCTTTCAATTATAGTTTATAATATACATTCCGTCAAATCCGATTTGTCGTCTCCTCACAATCAAGCAATCATATCACACATAATAGTAGACACGATTAGAAATATATTATTTTATTCGACTAACTATTCTTTTTAAAAGAAAAAAAAGAAAAAATGGTTAGAAAAAGGCCTAAGGACTAAAGCTTTTTGCTAAAAAATAAATAATACATATAATAATATTATTTTTTATTTTTTAATATTTATTCCCGCCCGGGGCCGTGGCTCAGTGGGAAGACATTAGCTTCTCGCACCGGAGTCCCGGGTTCGCTTCCCATCCCAAGCGAGAAAAATTTATTTCATTTGATTTGACTACAAATCATTTGAAATAAATAGGGATGGGGTCTAAATGGCCTTAGATGCCGAGAAGGACCTTAAAAAAAAAAAAAAATATTTATTCCCTTGTTATTTAACATAAAATTTATTATTATTATTATTTTGTGAATATTTTTATAATTTTAAAATTTTACCAACATTACTAACTATTATTTATACTTTAAATTAAAATATATTGTCAATTTTTTAATATTCTGTATTTTTACTTTGTTTGGTATTTATATTTTTGAATAATGTTTTAGGTTATGTATTTTAAAATACGTGATCACCTATGGCCAGCTGTCAAAATTGGCTATTTGAACTCCGGTCAAAAATTTGACGGGGCAAATGTGGCCGGTCAAGTTGAACCTCGGTCAAAGCTGATTTGACTGGTGGTCAAGTTTTATACTACGCAATTCTCGGTCAAATCGCCTGTTGACCGAGGTTCAACCTTTGAACTAGCTTTATACTATCGGCCCTAAAAATATCTCGAAACGTCTCCGGAGTCGAGAAGCAAATAAAGGCTTTTTATTTGGCTGAACCTGCCTGCCCTATCAAAATCTAATACTTTAACAGCCATCAAATCTCATTTATTTAGATAGAAAGTATTGCATTCAAGTCAAAAATTTTGATGAAAATACACGTTTTTGGTTGTCCCTGAGTCCTAAAATGGGGTTCTCTCAAAATTATCTGTCTGTGATCAAAATATCTCAAAAAATCTGGTGTGACTGGCGCACAGCACACAACTTTCTCTTACCTTCGGTAATCGAAAGTTGTGCACTGTGCTTGTCACACCAGATTTTTTGTGTCGACATGTATTTAGTTCCCGGCAGTAGGGAATATTTGAATTCAGATGTAAAATTTATAAGTATGGGAAAATATTTATATTTTGTTACTATGGCAACCATTTCTCCTATCTTCCCTATGAAGCACAAGAGTAAAGTGTGCTTCAAACAATTTTGTGGGCAAAACGAGAATATACATTTGAAAGAGCATCTAAAAAATAATTGATTTTTGAATTTTAATCAAAATCGTTAGAGCGAATTTTGAGAAAATCGAAAAAAACTGAAAAAGTACATCAGTAAAGTACTAGTACTCTTTGGCCGATTTTGATTAAAAGCTTATTTTTCCGGTCCCGGGGGGTGTTTAACTTATATATAAAATTTCAGCCTCCTAGCTCAATTCCTTCATGCTTAAAATTGAACACACACACACACACACACACCCACACACACACACACACACAGACAGACAGACAGACAGACAGACCATGTCGCGAAAACCACTTTTTTGGATTCAGGGGACCTCAAAACGTGAAGATCCATCAAAATCTCGACATCGAATTTTTGACATGAATCCAATACTTTCTCTCTATATATATATTACATATATACATAGGTAAGAGAAAGTAAAATGAAAACAGCTAGGAGGTTTAAATTTGATATTTAAGTTAGGTATGTGACATTAAGCTTTTAAACAAAATCGGTCAAAAAGTACAAGTATTTTACTGAGGTACAGTGAGCGCCACAATTAAGACCCACCTGGGAGCTAGAGCCTTGAATATATGGTATAGTAAATGGTTTTTAGTGAAATAATTTTAATGACCGAAAAGGTCAAATAAAATCTGGGCCAGATGATAAAAATCATTTACTATACCATATAATCAAGACTCTGGCTCCCAGGTGGGGACTTACTTGTGGCGCTCCTTGTACTTTTTTAATTCTTTTCTTATTCGAGTGAGGTGGATAGGTGAGTAGATCTTGTAGTAAGGAAGAAAGAAAAGAGCGATTGCAGCTAAGTTTATTTCGTTTATTTAGCGCTTCAAGCCGACGTTTCGGTAAGATATACGACCATCGTCAGGGCTGAAGCGTGTCATGATGGTCGTATATCTGACCGAAACGTCGGCTTGAAGCGCTAAATAAACGAAATAAACTTAGCTGCAATCGCTCTTTTCTTTCTTCCTTACTACAATTCTTTTCTTATTTTCTCTAATTTCGCTCCAACGATTTTGAATAAATTTCAAAAACCCATTATTTTTTAGATGCTCTTTAAAATGTATAATCTCATTTTGCTCTGTTTGAAATGTTTACCAATGGCAAGAGAAAGTTGTGTGCTGAGCGACCAGTCACACGAGATTTTTTTACTTATGAAATGCAAGTACTCAAGTATGGAACTAAGGTGCTATGGGAAACTAAATATATTCCGTTAGGGCACTCTGAGTACAAATTGGAGGATCCATGGTTCGACTCCCGGCGGGCACACCTTTATTTTTTCGGATAAATGAATTAGGCCTAATAAATATTTAATTATGTAAATATATTTCGATAGAAAAAATCTGGTGTGACAGCACAGTTGTGCGATCAGTCACACCAAATTTTTATTTATAATTTTAAAATAATAGCTTTTATTTCTTATATATGGAAAGCTCAATTAAACATATTGATTCTCAAGTTGGACGATAGATGGCAGCACATGCCTGAGTGTTGAGATGTTTTCTTTGCTGCTGTTGAAAAATCAATTTAAAGCACCAATTTACTAACAGGGGGAGGGGGGGGGGGCAGTCAAAAAATATATAGGCTATATCAACAGAAAAACAAAAAATCTGGTGTGACTGGTCGCACCGGATATTTTGTGTCGACATTGTCGGCCTGTTGAGGAATATAGTGGCGAAAGCCCGAAATTCAACAATTAGAGAAAAGGCTCTTGAAAGTTGTAGAGCCCTCGAGGCTTGGTGTATGGGTTAGCGTGCTAACCTCGTATACCAAAAGTCGCCGGTTTGGACCCCAGGCAGTCCGATGATTTTATTTAAGTCTTTTGGGTACCAAAAGGCTTAAATAAGAATGCCTGGACCCCCCAATATGTAGGTATATATTAATCAATAACAGGTATCATAAGTCTTATATGGCCTGAGTTGCCGAAAAGATTGTATGAATTTTTGTGTATGAGTGTGAGTGTAAATGAGTAAAAAGTGTGACTGTTTTTTTAAAAGAGAAAGTTTTAGAGAAAAGGCTCTTGAAAGTTTTATAAACATATATACATTTAAATAGCCGGGCAACCAGTGCCGCAACAAGGGCGGGGCCGAGGAGACGCCAGCCCCGGGTGCATTAAAGAAAGGGGCGCCGGCAACGTTTATATTTTTTTTCCAAAAAAATTTTATTATTCATTGTAGGTGAAGAGAAAAAATAACAAACTTATCTAATAATAATATTAAATATTTTTGTGTTATTAGAAGGAATATTTAAATCTAAGACCAAAAGCCATTCCTTCAACGATGTGAGCAGGAGCAGAAAGGAGGCATTTTTATCCCGACTGTAAAAAAGAAAAGGAAATATCAACAAAATTGTTTACTTTTTAGTACTTTTAAGTAAATATTGGTATTTAATTTCTTGTTTTATTATTTTCTAATCAAATTATTTCAACAAAATTAAATAATTGCATATTAAAGATAGGAAGTCGCCTCGGGCGCGCGCCAATTCTCTCTCACCTAACTGGACATGTTTCAAGGGGGGTAGGGGGCGGTTAATGAAATTTGAATGATGTAAAATTTATTTTGCGAGTGTTTTTTAATAGAATCAACAAAATATAACCTATCCGTGAAAAAAAATTTCGAAATTTTTTTACAGGGGGGGTCGGGGGGGGCTAAATGAACTTTTCTATTAGGGGCCATTCATTCATTACGTAAGGACAATTTTAGTCATTTTTGACCCCCTACCCCATGTAAGTATACATAAGATTTCTCGAACCCCCTCCCCTTTTTTACGTAAGACTTAATCTCGTTCTTCTAAATAATAAAATGTTAGGAAAGGATCAGTTCCATTAAAACTTACAGTTCAACTTAAATCAATAATTTTTATTTTTTAACAAGTAATAAACTATTGGGAATCTAAAATGAAATTAGATTCTCTGTATTGAATTTTGATTCAAAAAGTATTACGTAAGAATAAGTTTTACGACCCTCCCCCCTACATAAGGACATGTAGAGATTTTCTTAACCCCCCCCCCCCCCCCCTCAAGACCCTTACGTAATTAATGAATGGCCCCCTAAGTATTAATACAAGAGTATCTACTCAGGGGCTCACTACTAGTGAGTACGTGGATGGCGACCACGAGTTACCCGAGCTAAGGCTGACATTTCTTCCTTTCCTTTATGGCAGCCTTTTTTTTCTCTTTTCATATCAAGCGGCAGGTCGTGAGACGGGTCGGCTTGCTTTTCTATCGGTCTCATTTATTTATAAATTAATTTTGCCGACCCCACATAATGATAAAGCCGATAGAAGAAGAAGATTAATACAAGAATAAGTTAAAGTGTGATTCACACAATTTTGAGATCAAAATGAAATAAAAATAATTGATTTATAAATTTTAATCAAAATCGTTAGAGTGAATTTTGAGAACAAAATACGAGGGTCATAAGAAAAAGTTTGCCTAATGGAAGGAAGGCAAAATAAGAAAATATTTTTTGAAATATATTTTATTTTTCAACATAATCTTTTTTAAGTTCAATGTACTTCGCCTAACAATGTTCCAGAGCTAAGAATATTAAAGTATAGAAAAGGCAGGAGTGTGATATAATAATAGAATGGAATAAACGTTTATATACGCCTATAATTCCGCTGTATACTGCCTGGTAGTCAAGCAAGAACAAAGTGTTGCATATCTGCAGGGGCTTCCATGCTAATACCCGTTTATTCTCGTCAATCATAAATTAACTTCTCTGAAACTTTTGATTCTCCTTTAATATTTATTTAAGCTTATGCAACTTTTATTAATAATTAATTTAGGAAAATTTATAAGTATAACTCAATAGAAGTCCCGAGGCTAATATTCTTAACTATCCCCATTTCTCTCAAATTAACTAATTATTGATAATAAAAAAATTTATTATTCACATTTTGGCACTAAAAGGCAAAATGGTGAAATGAATAATAAAAGTTTTACATTCAAAGCTATATTAACTTATATGAAAGCTTAAATATAATATTCTATAAGCTTTTTTTTTTTAAATAAACAGGAAGGATTAGCTCGAAATTTAAATGCATAACAAAAGGTTTTTTTTGTTAGCCTATGCAATCTACCTGTTCTTATTTTTATTACAATAATTAATTTTATTTTGAATTTTTCATGACCTCAACTCGCTTTTTGACATTTGATGTCCCCCCCCCCCGAGGAGGGGTTTGGGGGAACTCCTTGCTTGTTGAGAATCGCTGCTTTAAATAAATTAGTTGTACTTGTCGGAGCGACAAAGTTTAAATTTATTTTTAATTAATTTGTAATTAATTTTTTATTTTTTAATAGTCCAGTCAAAATAGACTAAATTATGATTCCAGTTTGCATTAATTCCCAACAAGCTGGATTTTTGTGCAGGTCTTGAATACGTCATTACAAATGATATGTCAAAAGTCCCCATCGATCCCGCTTGTGCGTTGTTTTTTATTCGAGGTCAAAGGTCACAAATTTGCGTTTTTTGCGTATATCTCTGAAACAACGAGAGCTATCGAAAAATGGTTTAGACAAAGTTTGTAGATCGTAAAATTGTCTACAAAAAATATCTCAACACTTTTTCTTCTACAAAGCATCGCTTTCGAGATATCGTGACTTTAGAGCGCAGAAAAGTCGTACTTTCGACTATATGCACACATTTCCGCACCACCTCTGAGGTAGTGTACACGGCGCTTTTTTTTAACGTGGTTTCCCCAGTAGGAATACTCCACAATATATTTTGATCGAGGGAATGTAATGGGACACTATTTTATTGATGAAATTTTTTTTTTTATTTAAATTTAATGAAAATTTTAACAGCAAGAAAATTACATCATCATTCAACATCAAATTCTTCATAGTCACTCGTTTCTTCTTCATCACTGTCTTCTTCCTCTTCTTGCTCGATTTGTGTAGACTGCTCCAAGAAGAGATATATCAGTTATATCCTCATCAATTTCGAAACAATCTTCATCTGTTGTATTTGATTCAATGTTGGTGCAAGATTGGCCTTGACAATTGGTACATACCGATGAACAATACAATCCAACTTTTCTGCACCCGCAATTGTTTGTGCAGCCTTTTTTGCAATTACAAAAAATTGTATTGAGTAATTTTTCTGGAGCAGGTGGCAGTAAAGTCTGGATTGGCTCCAAACTATTATTCATCAATTTCCAGCCCCAATCTTCAGGATTTAGATCATTGCCTAGCAGATGTTATCCTCACCAATGGAATTCGTGTTCTCCTTGCTATGTATGGAGCTCCAAAAAAAATGGAATCGATAGACAAGTATAGATATTTGAGTTTTGTGAAAAATACAAAAAACAATAAGAGAGTGCAGTTATCTTGTCTCCCTCCAACATCTGCTTCTGCTAATCAACACTTGTTTCGTGTGTTCTACCAAGTGCAAGTGTGGCTAGGCAATGATCTAAATCCTGAAGATTGGGGCTGGAAATTGATGAATAATAGTTTGGAGCCAATCCAGACTTTACTGCCACCTGCTCCAGAAAAATTACTCAATACAATTTTTTGTAATTGCAAAAAAGGCTGCACAAACAATTGCGGGTGCAGAAAAGTTGGATTGTATTGTCCATCGGTATGTACCAATTGTCAAGGCCAATCTTGCACCAACATTGAATCAAATACAACAGATGAAGATTGTTTCGAAATTGATGAGGATATAACTGATATATCTCTCTTCTTGGAGCAGTCTACACAAATCGAGCAAGAAGAGTGAAGAAGACAGTGATGAAGAAGAAATGAGTGACTATGAAGAATTTGATGTTGAATGATGATGTAATTTTCTTGCTGTTAAAATTTTCATTAAATTTAAATAAAAAAAAAAATTTCATCAATAAAATAGTGTCCCATTAATTCCCTCGATCAAAATATATTGTGGAGTATTCCTACTGGGGAAACCACGTTAAAAAAAAAGCGCCGTGTACACTACCCGTGAGAAAAGGTGGTGCGGAAATGTGTGCTTATAGTCGAAAGGTACGACTTTTCTGCACTCAAAAAATAAAGTCACGATATCTCGAAAGCGTGCTTGTAGAAGAAAAAGTGTTGAGATATTTTTTTGTAGACAATTTTACGATCTACAAACTTGTCTAACCATTTTTCGATAGCTCTCGTTGTTTCAGAGATATACGCAAAAAACGTGCAAATTTGTGACCTTTGACCTCGAATAAAACAACGCACAAGCGGGATCGATGGGGACTTTTGACATATCATTTGTAATGACGTATTCAAGACCTGCACAAAAATCCAGCTTGTTGGGAATTAATGCAAACTGGAATGTCTATTTGGACTGGA
>JAKCPI010012015.1:0-14418 GCA_023213315.1 Euborellia annulipes | reverse complement strand
ATAAATGCCATAAATGAATTTAACGATCATCTATTAATGATTTTTTATTTGTTCACTTGATTGTCCACTTGCATAAGAGAATCCAAATTTTACAGCAGACTTGTTGTTCTTTAGTTCGAATTCTCAACGCTTGGTGCAGGCACTTCCCTCAATTTGAGATGATATCAAAGTGACGTTTTTTTTTTTAATACTCCACAATTCAAAATTCATATTTTCTTAAAAAACAATTGACTTTGTTTGATATTCATGTTGGGGAGCTATATTTTAATTTTGTTTGTTTGTTAGACTTTTATAGTAAGGTAAAATTAATAGGTGATAATTTTCTTATATTTTTGCACACCAAATTTTTATCACATTAACCCATACAAAAACAAGGAAATATTGTCAAGGGCAGGGCCGAATCTAGGGGGGGAGGCAGTGGGTGCACGTGCCCCGGGCGGCAGATATCAGGGAGGCTGTAATTAAAGAAAGATAAAAATTTTTGGTTACGCGGGCAGCAAAAATTTAGCGTCTCTAAAAAAGGTAAAATATTTTAAAACATTTTGCGCCTCTATAAAAAAGGTAAAATATTTTTTTCGGACAGGGAAAATTTGGTTCTACGAAAAAAAAAATTTTTTCGCAGAAAAATTTTGAGATCAGGGAAAATTTTAAGGAGGGGGCCGCAAATTAAAGTTTGCCCCCCTAAAAAATCTTCTAGTTCCGGCCCTGGTCAAGGGCAGCTTTTCAAAGAGATGCTTGGACGGTCGACAAATAATTATTTGCCGACAAGGTTTTTTCACAAGAAATCTGATAAGTGAACCTAGTACATTTTTTCATTCTGAATTCAGATATGTAGTTAGAATTTTTCCATCAGGCACAGTTTTAGAGATATAGAGCAAAATAGATTTTGATTGAAAATGGGCTCTAAAACGGCTTTTATTTAGAATGTTCAAATTATTTTTAACGCGGCACCCTGTCAAATTATGCAGATAGTTAGAATACATATAAATTTCAAGTTTCATCCCAATCGGAGGTCATTTAGACGTGCCGCAAACGGCTTAAAGTTTAAAAAAATCGATATTTTCAAGATTTTTTTTCTTTGGTCACCCTAATACAATTTTAGATATCCCTGAATAAAAAAAACATATATTTACGATATTCTATAGTTCTTTGGCTTTCTAAAAATCATTCATTCGTAAAAATCTGTTAATTATTAACGAAATTATGAACAAAAACGTGAGCAAAGGAAAAAACACAAGTACACTCACTGGGCGAAAAAAATGGACTTGAATTGAATTAAAAGGCGAACCCTATCTATGAGAAGCTAATGTATCCTCTTGGAGCATAGGTTCGCGGGCACTAACTTTATTATATATTATTTAAAAAAATATTTTTTTGAATCTGATATCTTTATTTATACTTCTAAAAGAACAAGAGGTCCCATTTTTTTCGCCCAGTGAGGTGTACTTGTGTTTTTTCTTTGCTCACGTTAAATTGGTTATAAATAGCCGTAGGGAAGAAAATCATAAAAATTAAATAATTTAAATTTTTAATTAAATTTCCAAGTCCAATTGGGGAGAGGTTATAGAGGAATGTGCGTTTTTGCTTTTATGACCGAAGGTATGGATAGACTAGAGATCCCGGGTTCATTTTTTTTTTTAATTTTTTTTTTAGTCTTAGGTAACTTACGCCATTTAGACGTATAATGATACACATTATACTATATAGATATGATATATTTAACCAGGTCCAGGCACAATTATTTATACTATTTGTTATCCAAATGATTTAAAACCATTCAAATAAAATAAAATAAAAAAATACAAATTCAAATTCTGCAAAAAAAAAAGGACTCGGTCTCCCGTAGTTTCAGTTTTATTTAATGAAACAAAAGAAAAGAAAATTATTTAAATAAATTCATTAAAATATATTACCTTTTTAGTATTTTATATTTATTTATTCTCAAAATGACTGGGCTATAAAAGGTTGAGATATCTCTATTAAGGTAACGCAATAAACTTGTGGAACAGCCTATACATGAACCGTGAATGCATGAGGTCTCTGTTATCCTTGAATGAATAAAAAAATTAAAATCCAATTAAATAAGCATTTTCTAATCAAGATTAACCCACGATTTATTTATATAATTCAACATATAGAGAGAAAAATTACTTTATATGAATTATAAAAAAAAATGTTCTTTTTTTTATTTAAATATATAGGTAATAACTGGCCCTCGTTAAAATGTAATTTGTTATCTTCTGATAATAAAAATGATAACATTTTAATATATTAAAATACTATTTACTCATATGGCAAAGTATAAAATATAATAAAAACTTTTCAATTTTATATAAAAATGATTATTATTCCAAAGTTAGGCACATTCAAGTGATATGGAAATTTAAGAATAAATTTTGACATTTCTTCCTTCTCTTTAGTAGTAGGATGATGGCTTAGAAGCGGGGACACAAATTAATATTTAGAGATATTTATTTTCTCTTAAATTAGTTTAAATGTAAACTATTTTTTAACACGATTATTTATTTAACAGAATGGGCTCAGGTACCCACACACATCTTGTGAGTATGTCGCTGGCGACCACGAGCTGCCCTAGCTGGGACTGGCAGTACTTCTTTGTATGTCAGTCTCTTTCCTTCTAAATTTTCAACAGGCGTCAGACCGGCCTGTTCTATTCCTACCCAGTCGCAAAACCCCCACCCCCTACCGCCGATCCCGCACAGCGGGATTAAGGTGAAGAAAGAAGAAGATTTATTTAACAGAATAGTTTTATTTTTATCTCATCAAGCAAAGAAAATCTCATTTGATAGAGATAAGTGGCACTTTGTAATTATTATTACAATACTTTATTTCTTTGGGTGATGTCAATGGAATAACTGCGCAAGACTTCCAGCTTCTGGTCCGAGAGAAATTGCTTCAGGTCTGGCAAAGCGGATTGGACGCTGAGCTCGAAAATAAACTTCGTTCAGTTAAGCCAAGAATCAGTAATAATTACCTTCCGTTTATGGAAAGAAGAGATGATGTAGTATGTATCAGAGTGAGAAGTGGACACTCTAGACCACTTAGTTCCCAACCGGTGCCCCGGCACCCAAAAGGGTGCCGCGAGAATGCCTAAGGGGTGCCGCGAGATATTTAGATAAAAAAAAAATAAAATAAAGAGGCGAAAAAATAGTTTTGCTAAAAAAAAGGTTCAGAAATGATTAAAATGGAAGCGGCAAAATTTTCCGTAGATCGGATAAAATTAAACTTTGCCAAAAAAAAGGTCAAATGATTTTCACGCAAGGGAAAAAAATTTGCCCCAGGGTGGAAAAAATAGATTTGATAGGGAAAAAAAAGGAAGGGTGCCGCTAGTGTGTAATATTATTCCCAACGCACCTTTGGGGTGCCGTGGACTTCAAAAGGTTGGGAAACGCTGCTCTAGACTCACGTACCTACATTACATAGTGAAGTGACCCACCAAAATGTTCCTTTTGTGACCTTCGTCTCTCAATTAGACACATCTTCGAGTGCTGTGGCATTGAGCCCGTACGTGTCAAGTTTTTTAAAGAGAAGAAATTTGCCGAAATTTTTGCGTCTCCTACAAACCAAGAATCCGTAATTCTATATCTGAAAGAGATCAAGATATTCGACGAAAAATTGCATCAGTAAAGTACTAGTACTTTTTGGTCGATTTTGTCCAAAAAAGTGTCACGTCCCATAGAGGTCCCTAACTTAAATATATAATTTCAACTTCCTAGCTCTTTTCGTTCTTGAGATATTTTGTTCACAGACAGACCATGTCAACAAAAACCACTTTTTTGGACTCAAGGGACTCAAAACGTGTATATCCTTTCCTATTATGTAATTTTTTCAGTATAATATATTAATTCAATTCTTATATTGATTTAAAGTCATTATACTTTTTTTTCTCTTTATTATTCGTCATATTATAATTACTCGGATTTTTTTTCTGTTTCAAATAAAGA
Source organism: Euborellia annulipes (assembly GCA_023213315.1). NCBI lineage: Eukaryota > Metazoa > Arthropoda > Insecta > Dermaptera > Anisolabididae > Euborellia > Euborellia annulipes. The sequence continues at coordinate 10,453 of JAKCPI010012015.1, read as the reverse complement.
ATTAAATAATTAGGTTTTATAAGATAAGAATCTTAACTCTTTGTATTTGTGTGTGTGTGTGTGATCGATGTTTGTACCACATCGGCTGATGGTCATTAGTCCCCCCACCCGCTCACCGACACGCGTGCATTATACCAACAGTTAGATCACAATCAAATAAATAAATATTATGCACGAACTTCAAAAAAAAAAAAAAAAAAAATACATTGACATACTGTCCAAGTCATTATAATTGAATCAAACCATTTCCTAGAAGATTATGATATAATTATTCTTGTGCGAGTTAAATTTATTCGATTTGAATCAATTAATTAATTTTTTTTCAATTCAATTTAATGTTAATGGACAGAATCAATGTCGAGATATAAAAAGTTTGCCCCCTGTGAGGTTTGAACTCCACGACCCCTGGTTTACAAGACCAGTGCTCTGCCACTGAGCTAAGGAGGCTACATACTTATCCATCACTGAGCGATATCATCACGTAAAGAACTATTTTTAATAAAAAAAATTAAAATAATTATATTTACATCCGAAGAATAATAAATATTTGGGAAAGATAGTACAGTGCAATTAGCTCCAAAAACGGGCAAACCCCAACATCCAAAAAAAGATTTTCTCTCCAACGCCAATATGACGTTTTGAGGTCCTCTGAGTCAAAAAAGTGGTTTTCGCAATATAGTCTGTCTGTATGTTTGAGAACAAATTAACTCAAGATCGAAAACAGCCAGGAGACTGACAATTCATATTTGAGGGTAAGAGAAAGTTGTGTGCTGTGCGACGTCACACAGATTTTTCCCACTCACACTCATATTCACATAGACATTCACACAGTCTTTTCAGCAACTTAGGTCATTTAACTTATATGACCTAAGTTGCCGAAAAGACTGTGTGTATGTGTGTGTGTGAGTGTGAGTGTGAATGAGAAAAAGTGTGAGTGTTAAAAAAAATTTAATAAATAGTCGGAAACTAAATATATGTCAACACAAAAAATCTGGTCGGCAATACCTTCACACCAGATTTTTATAAATTAAACAAAATATTATGCCCCCCTGTGAGGTTTGAACTCACGACCCCTGGTTTACAAGACCAGTGCTCTGCCACTGAGCTAAGGAGGCCACGAAGCACTATCTGCTCTGCACATATCACGAACCTGACGTACCTGAGCGGTCGGCGTGTCGGATAAGCCGTGAACATGTCCCCATATCTTATCTTTCAAGATTAATATAAATTGTTAAATCAACTTCGATTCAATATCTATTATATGCATATACGATATTAAATATATCTTATTGCAAGATTGCTTTAAAAATGACCCAATTTCTAGTAGTTTTAAGCAAAATGTAACAGGGGACCGGTTCAACTTGAAAGAAAATACATAACAAATTCCTATCTTTTTAAAGGAAAAAATATTTCTTATTTTGATAATTGTAACCGCGCCGCCCGCCTTCGCGCTTAGTCGGGGGAGCTTGGCCTCCCTGGACTCCCTCAACTGATTCGGGCCCCCCTGCGGCGGACCCTCGCATTTCTTAATAATGAGAAGCTTCACGTCTAGACAGGGGGACTTCGCCCCCCTGGACCCCCTCAAAAAGAAAACTGTATTCTTCTTGACTTGAATTACCTTACGCCTTTAAAATTAGTTTGGAAAATTTCAAAAAATTATCCCTTTAGTATTAAAATTACTACTTAATTTTAAAGTATATTTTAAATACTTGAATAAAATTGATCAAACCCTTCTACAAAAAAAAGATTGATATTAAAATTAATGATGAACTTATTGAAAATTTTGATTATAAATCTTAATTAATTTTAGTAGGTTTCTATAAAAATCCGGGCCACATGTTTAATTTTTTTGTTAATTAACATTTGCCATACATTTCTTGTTTGCGGCCAAAGGGGAAATCATTTAATCTAAAAATATAGCTTGGCTAATCTGACAGGTCGTCTGAATTGACGTATAACGGCCAGGGGGTGGGGGCAATTATTTAATTAAGCGTCCGCGTGCGTGAGGAGCAGGCCTATATACGAATGTCATGCAAGCAAATATATATACTACCTAAAAAAATACTCACAAATACAGGGACGTGAGCACCAATACGGATACACTTACCTCCTACCCTCACCGCCAAGTCATTAGAACTTTATCAATATTAGCTTTATTTATATGTTGTTGTCGTAATTGCATTAAAAAAGCTATAACATTCCAAGTATGGCTGGTGGCGATTGTGCGGACCAGGCCTACCCTAATGGGGCACGCAATCCTACCCCCTGGTGTTAATCTAAGCTGAATTTAATTATACCTCCGGATTGGGTGGCTATTATCTTCCCAACCCTTGGCAGTCAAATTCTTTAAGTTCTAAAAAATCAATTGACATCAATCTTTGTCTTTTTTGCTTTTGATTCATTTTTCAACACTCGATAAATAGAATATTAAAAAAAAAATAATAAATAGAATCTTTAATTCGTATGCATTCTAAGTGAAGATTTATCTTAAAAAATCATAAAAAAATTCCAATTGGGGCATATTCTATGATCTAATAAGAGAAAACCTAACAGCCAGATGAAATTCAAATGGATTTTCGCCTATTGTAAATTGTGGCATTATACTTACTAAGTGATGATTAGGCACAGCCTAAACTATACCCCTATAAAGCTGAAAATTTGGCATGCAGATTACTTTTATTGCGTAGGCGTTATTTAAGAAGTGACTCTTTTGAAATTCCGATTTTAAGACCCCCAAATCGCCATTTTTGGGTAAAATTTTTATTTTACTATTTCTTTAATTACTCTTAACCGAAAATGAGAGATATCATCAATTTGCTTTCTTCGACTAAAACCCTCCTTTTGCATTTGAAAATCAAAAATCAGTGTTATAAAATTTGTGTTGATAAAACGAAAGTGCAAAAAATTATAAAATAAAATTTCCCCAAAGAATGTACCTTTTTAGTTTTTTTTTTTTTGTTAGTTTTCTCAAAAATTCGGCTCTAACGATTTTGATTAAAATTCATAAATCATTTTGTAGTAAAGAGATCAAGGCAGCCTAAAGCATATAGCCTAAAATATATTTCTTTCGCTTTATTTTATACACTCTTGGCAACTCCTGACATAATGTTCGCCAACATTACGTCAGGAGTTGCCAAGAGCCTCTAACTTGAGACAAAAAAGCACATTGTCCTGATGTATGACCGAAATATCGGCTGAAACTTTTAATTCGACCAATCGCGAATCTTCACGAATTTTTGGGAGTTTCATTGATTTAGAGACACTCCTTCCTGGCTGCCATCCCATGCCATTGTTTAAATCTAAAGGAATAACTAGGCCTAATAAAAAATTATGATTTAAATTTTTTTTAATTTTCAATTGTTGGAGATGCGAGAAAAAGTACTTAAATTGAATGCTTATATAATTTATTAAGTGTTCCATTCATTTAGTTATTGATTCTTTTTAATATTTAGTCTGCTCACATCAAATAATTTTCATTTCAATAACAGAACTAATTATTATATTATTAAGCGCGTTAATTTCTCTTACTAAATTCCATATATTCCAAATAAAATTTGAAATTTAAATAAAACCATCCATATTTTATTAATAAATTTAAATTTGATACACCATTATTTATTTGCTATCTGAATAATTTATTTATATACATGTATATCTTGATACTATTTTAATTATATAATATTATAGTAGTTGAACATAAAAACAAACTAAATATTATTTTTATGTTCTTAAATAAAGCCAATGAAAGAATAGCGTGTCATTAGAGCCCAAAAGTAACTTCAAATTATCACAATTAATATGAACATATAATTTTATGATGCATTAAAATACATATCAAACAAAAAAGAATTTTATTAACCAGAGGCTGATTTTAAAATTGATAGTGCTGCAAATTAATTGAGCTACCCATAATATTTTAAATAAAATTAAACAGTCATTTATTTCAAGCAATTTTTTTAATAATAAGTTTATTATTAATCTAAAAATATCGTTATCATGTTTTTTTTTTTTTAAATTACGAACGGGGGAATATTTTCGTATTAAAAAATTAATTGAAAGAATCGATATAATTTTTATTGCTACTTTGAAAAAATTAATTTCAAAAGCGATTACATTTTGTTTATTTTAAGAAAATATAATATATAATACTTTCCTTGTCCCAGTTGCAAGACGAAGGGAAAAATATGGGGAATAAGCTTCCCCGAGACTTATCACGTATATTCTTTTGGAGCTACGTTTACAGTGTGTGTGTGAACACGATTGCTTAAAAACCAAAGCAGCTGGATGAAATTTGGTATATGCTCCTTGCCGCTAAAATTGTGATTTCTATCAACTTTTGGAGTAAATACGTCACTTGGAAGTAGTACTTGCACCTAATAGGTTTTTTCAAAAATTTCAGAAATTTCACATTTTTTAATCATATTGTGATAATTTACTCTTTTTTAAAAAAAGTTTTTATTCTTTGACACTTTTTTCAGAACTGAATAGATTTTTGGTTATCGAGGGTAATTATTAAAATAATTTTTTTTAATTATTTAGATATTTTTTTTAATTTTTTTTTTTTTTTTTGTTGAGTATAAAAAAAATAACTTTTAAAATTAATACAGAGAAAAAGGCAGAAAAAAAATCAGAAAAATTAGTTAAAGCAAGGCTGAAACTGCTGGACATTGGATAGGTGACCCGCTGGAAGTGTTTGATCTCTCACCTGCTGGAAACCATTTATTATTTCCCAAAATTAAATGATCTTAGAGGCCAAAATATAAAATTGAAAATACAATTAACTTTGCTGCCCCGTCTCAGGAAGAAAAATAAATAAATCCACCTCAATAATCAATCAAAAGTTGAAATATACGTAGATCTATTTATTTCTTGTTAAAAATAATTTTCCATATTCTTTTTTTAAATTATTTAATTTTGTTTTTTCTTCTAATTCGATGAATATAAAAAAAAAAAAAATAGTTTGTCTACTTTCTCTTTTTTTATTTCTGAGAAAAAGATGACGTCACGCACATTTGTTTGTGCACCAGGGACGAGGCGTGATTCTGTAAGCATTTCTCTCAATCTCACTCGCACTCATTACCTTCTGCTCTCTTTCTATTCAAATGTAACTGAACCCTCTTAGAGACCACAATATCTGAATTTTTGCTTGCTTTCCCGAGGGGGCGCCTTTTGAAGCCCCCTCCTCCCCAACAGTTATTCATTGATATTTCTTATATTTTACTTGAAATTTGTTGGTTAAGTCGTTAAACTGTTTCCCTTTAATTAAAGGTTATAAAATGGACTTCTGCAGGCAGCACTTCAAAGCTGATTGCCATAATTTTCTTTACCATTTGATACAAAGATGTCTGTCTATTATTCGAGTTTACAAAAGAAAAAATAATAAAATTTAGAAATTATGTAACAATTTTTTATTATTTTTCTTAAAGGGTAAATTATTTAATTATTTTAATTAGTTGGTTTAATTTTTTTCATAAGGCAAGACAAATCAACTCAAGCCACATCAATTTGTTATTCTATAATTTTTCGCATCTGCCCACTTTGAGAATTTGTGGACCAGTCACCCTCCTGGACTCTCCATACAGCGTTCTCTATAAGACAGCCGAGTGGGGGGAAGTTGGTATTAGAACGGACAGACGGACTCCGCTAATCCTCAATATGAATTTGCTATTTCTCCCTATATATATTATTATACCATAGAGCAGCGGTTCTAACCCGTGGGCACTTGGCTGGTTCAAACTAAAGGCACAGGAAGTTAGAAAGAATAAAGTGATAAAACAAAAATAAAATAAATTTTTCAATTTTTTTAACAAATTATTTATTTAGTGAAATTCTTTCGGCGATTTGGCTAAACCATACTTTTCATTTATATATTTGATCTATCAGTACAGTTTTCCCTATTGTACAAAATGAATGATCATTTAATTAATGTTTAAAGTTAGGAGAAAGTTATTCAGAGAATCTTATTCTCTGACCTGGATTGAGAGCAAAAATATTTGATGCATTTGGATGTTTCAAAAAGAAATAATTAATTAACGAATGAATCATGTTGAATTCTTCAAGCGCGTGTCTTATATTTTAATCGTTCAATTACTATTGTTCAACTTCTTTGATAGATTACTTTTTTATTAAAAGATCTTTAGAAATTATCTTAACTAAATTATTAAATTATTTATTACACGTCCGTTTCATTAGTTTTAATTAAGTTAAGTTTATATTTTAATTCATTTAGGGTTTAGTATTGATTTATTATTTCAAAATAATACTACTAGCGAAAAATCGATGGTCGTGACTTACTGATAAGATCTTTGAATTGTTGGATTCGAGTCCAGGTTAATCTCTTCAGCGCTGTTTTAGATTGTAATGTTCAAAGGCGCTTAATTAATACTAACTCATTCTCGAAATGATTATAACTGGATATGGCTGATGTGAATGTATTCAAGGGATGATAATTAGGCAGCCAAACACAATAAAAACAAATTTTTTATTTTTTTCTCTGTCAACTGCGTTCATCGTCGCTTCATCATCAGGATCTACGGTCAACAAATATTATTTATTCATATATTAAAAAGATTTACATAGACAATATTGTATCAGAGTATAATTACTTACAGATAGAAAAGTCATAAGCTTAGATCTGTATCTGTAAGTAATTATACTCTGATACAATATTGTCTATGTAAATCTTTTTAATATATGAATAAATAATATTTGTTGACCGTAGGTCCTGATGATGAGCGCGATGAGCGTTCGAAACGTCGACAGAGAAAAATAAAAAATTTTGTTTTTTTATGTTTGGCTGCCTAATTATCATCCCTTGAATACTAACTCATTCTCACTTTTTAGGAAATTATTTTAACCTTTGATTTTCTTGCCAATTTAATAAAAAAAATATCGTTTTTCTGATTATCAGTTCACTCTTATCATTTTCTTTTTAAATAAATTATTTTAAATATTTCCTAGAATTTATTAGTTAGGTGATCTTTTCCTATGGATCATTTTCGGTGTTGGTACAATATGTATATGCGAAAATAATATTATACAAATTCATTTGTTTATATTTACAGGTTTTTTAATGACACTGTATGATTTTTTTTTATATTTTTTTTGTCGTTTTCTTCGCTGACGCCGACCCCGCAAGGCGGGATTAATAATGGCGAGGACAGAAGAACTTCTGAAGAAGAAGAAAAAGAAAAATAAGAACTCTTTTTCTTCGTTGATTATTTCAAAAACTATTCAGTTTTAGTAAAAATATCAAAGAATAAAAACTTTTTAAAATTGAGTATTTTATCATAATATAACAAAGAAATTGAAAATTTCGAAATTTCTGAAAAAACTTATTAGGTAAATTACTACTTCCAAGTGACGTATTTACTCCAAAAGTTGATAGAAATCTACAATTTTAGTGTAAGGAGCATTTACCAAATTTCATCGATCTAGCTGCTTTGGTTTTTAAGCAATCGTGTTCACAACACACACACAGATATTATGCTCAATATGGTATTTTTGGACTCAGGGAGGTCTAAAACGTGAAGAAACATCAAAATCTCGAAGTCGAATTTTTTTACGATTACAATACTTTCTCACTACGAGAAAGTAAAAATGCTAGAAGTACTTAACCCCTTCTCAGCCATGAATCATATTAGTTTATTTTATATTAATATACCCCTTTACCAGTGAATTAATGTCAGCGAAAAATCAAAAATTTTATAGGAATGTAAAAAAAAAAGTCTAAAAGCCTCAATATGTTGATTATGATAAAATTGAAATTTTATCAAGAGTCGCGGGAGCGACTCGTCGCCGAGCATGTGAAAAGCAAAAGAAAGCAAAGAAACTCTTAATACTACCATTTAGTTGATATTCCAATAGATGCCAATGGCCCATTGCATTTAGATGGACGAGTCGTCCCTAGACTATATTATCAAGAATGATTTTAAATCCTTAATAAAAGATAGGGACGTGAAAAAATTCTTTTGAGAAACTTTTCTCTTTCTGGGCGAATATCTCAAAAAGGTTTTAAGATATCGGAGCCAAATTTTTTTTATATTAAACTAGAATAAATAAGGATTATTTTGAGCACGAATTCAAAAAAAATTCCAGTGCCAAACAGAATGGCAGAGGCTCAAAGTTGAGATTTTGCCGATTTCGGAAGGTCAAAAGTTAGTCTCTTATTTTTTCCTTTTTTTTTTTCTTTTTTTTTCTTTTTTTTTCTTTTTTTTTTCATTCTTTTTCTTCAATTTTCAAATTTTTAGACAAAGCTACAGGTTTCCCTGCTGGACCGATTTGGATGAAATTTAAAATACAAATAGATACTATCAAAAACCCGATACCTTTGATATAAAATTTCATTTTGGATCAAAAGTGACTTTTTGAGAGGTATTCAAAATTTCAAATTTGTCCTATCTTTAACGTGGCGAAAAGACAATTCTAACTATTTTGCTCCCCGATGACGTCATCTAGGTACATATCTATTAATATTAGTAATTTTCATCCCTAATGGAATAAAAAATTTTAGGATAGATCCCTTCAGATAGAAATACAATAGATTAACGTGATAAGAAGTACTACCAACATAACAAAAATAAAAAACCTAAAATTTTATAAAATTTGGTGAAATCCTATGTTTATCGTTTTGAATGGATACCAAATGATGTATTTACATCCTACCAACATAACAAAAAATAAAAATCCTAAAATTTTATAAAATTCGGTGAAATCCTATCTTTATCGTTTCGAATGGATACCAAATGATGTATTTACATACTACCAACATAACAAAAATAAAAATCCTAAAATTTTATAAAATTTAGTGAAATCCTATGTTTATCGTTTTGAATGGATACCAAACGATGTATTTACATACTACCAACATAAAAAAAATAAAAATCCTAAAATTTTATAAAATTTAGTGAAATCCTATGTTTATCGTTTTGAATGGATACCAAATGATGTATTTACATTCTACCAACATAACAAAAATAAAAATCCTAAAATTTTATAAAATTTAGTGAAATCCTATGTTTATCGTTTTGAATGGATACCAAACGATGTATTTACATACTACCAACATAAAAAATAAAAATCCTAAAATCTTATAAAATTTGGTGAAATCCTATCTTTATCGTTTCGAATGGATACCAAATGATGTATTTACATTCTACCAACAAAACAAAAATAAAAATCCTAAAATTTTATAAAATTTGGTGAAATCTTATCTTTATCGTTTTGAATGGATACCAAACGATGTATTTATATCCTACCAACATAACAAAAATAAAAATCCTAAAATTTTATAAAATTTAGGGAAATCCTATGTTTATCGTTTTGAATGGATACCAAACGATGTATTTATTTTTTACTGATTGGAATGCATATTAAAAGATCTATTCATGGGATAATTTAATATTTAATAAACAAAAATTATTAAATAAAATTTAAATGTAATATTTCACAAAAAGAAGTGAAATCTCAGCCAAAAACATCGGAGATGCAAAGGGGCGCCTCGCATTATTTTTGCCCAGCGTCGAGGTGAAATCAAAAAATGCGCCTCGCTTTTCTGATTTATATAAAAGCGAGGATATATGAAACAAATAAAATTCTGTAGGGGTTTTATTTAAGTGAAAATATTTCCTCGCTTTTATATAAATCAGAAAAGCGAGGCGCATTTTTTGATTTCACCTCGACGCTGGGCAAAAATAATGCGAGGCGCCCCTTTTGCATCTCCGATGTTTTTGGCTGAGATTTATTATTCACAATAGACTATTTACATAAAAAAGCTATAGTTAGATTCAGAATGTTAAATAACTTCAATATTAACACAAATCACAATTTTGCCAGAAATGTATTTACCCTAATCTGATGGGATCCGATTGATAAATAGAAATTTTTGGAAAGCTTGAAAATTAACAATAGCTAGGTTCTTTTCAAAAGAAAGACTTCGGATACTTGAAAATTTAGAAAATCTTGAGATTCGAAAAGGGTAAACAAGGATATAATAAGAAAGGGAAAATATATAAAGGGATTGAGGCTAACTGGTTATAAATTGAAACAAAGTAGATATCGAGCCTTTTTATTATATCTACAATAATAATTTGTAGATTCTATACAAGGGCGGATACAGGGGGGTAAAGGAGGTATTACCCCTCCCCCGAGATTTGAAAATAATGAAAAACATATAACCAAGTATTTATTAATTTAAATAAGCGAAAAATGTAGGTACCGCCGGGAGTTGCACCACGGATCTTGTCGATTTACGCTCAACATGCCCTACTGTTGGACCACAGTACGCACTCGCTTATTTAAATTATGATAGATCGCAGTAGGGCATGTTGAGCGTAAATCGACAAGATCCGTGGTGCAACTCCCGGCGGTACCTACATTTTTCGCTTATTTAAATTAATAAATACTTGGTTATATGTTTTTCATAATTACCTCATGGACCAACACATGATATATA
>JAKCPI010012014.1:0-13825 GCA_023213315.1 Euborellia annulipes | reverse complement strand
AATCAAGAGGAATTTTTTCATATGGAGAAAGTTTTTTAATCATTTTAAGTAATTTGAGATTTGCTTTTTAGCTTAAATAAAAAATCTGGAATTATAATAATAAGCAAGGGATGAGGAGGATAAGGATGAGAGGGGAAGGGGGGTTAGGAATTCATTCATACGCCGCTGTTGTCTTATTTTTTTTATTGCAAACAACTACTTTGCTTCTTGTACTTCATAGGAAGATAGGAGAAATGGTTGTCATGGTTACAAAATATAAATATTTTCCCCATGTTTATAAATTTTACATATTGAATTTTAATATATATTGGCAGAACCTAAAACATATGTAGACAAAAAAAATCTAGTGTGGAAAAGAACAACTTTCTCTTGAGAAAGTTGTGCTGTGAGATTTTTTTTATTTTTACATTCTTTTGCCTACGGTTATGTTATATATATAAAATACCTGGAATATGGTATATTGGTATGTACAATATTAAGTGCCACCCATGCGTTTTATACATGTGATTATTTCAGTGTTTTTATAAAAGAAAATGAAAACCTTCATTGGAAATTTTCTATGTTTGAACCATGAAAGTTGCTCTCGGGGCTTGGTGTAGAGGTTAGCGTGCTAACCTCGTATACCAAACGTCGCGGGTTCGGACCCCAGGCAGTCCGATGATTTTATTTAAGCCATTTGGATACCAAATGGCTTAAATAAGAATGCCTGGACCCCATATATGTATATTAAATCAATAACGGTTATCGTAAATGTCTTAAATGGCCTAAGTTGCCGAAAAGACAGTGTGAATGTGTGTGTGAGTGTAAGTGTGAATGAGAAAAAAGTGTGAATGTTTAAAAAAAAAAAAAAAAAAACCATGAAAGTTTCCATTAAAAAATATATATTTTTTAAAAAACAATGAAATAATTACAAGTAGAAAAAGTATGGGTGGGACTTAATATTGTCCTTCACTGTACATTCACGGCCTTGCTCTTATATTCTCTTGTTTGTAATTGAAGATATGAGTGCAAGTGCTAGATAATAACCAAAAGTGAAGTTTTGAGAAAAACGAGATAAACTTTTTACTTTACATTAAATTTATTTTGTAGATTATTTGAATATAGTGTGAAAGTACAGTGAGGGACAATATTAAGCACCACCCATGCGTTTTCTACTTGTGATTATTTCATTGTATTTAAAAAAATATTATATATTTTTTAATAGAAACTTTCATGAAACAAACCTAGAAAATTTCCATTAAAGTTTTTCATTTTCTTTTATAAAAACAATGAAATAATCACAAGTAGTTTACATAAAGATTTTCAGGCTTATAACTTATCAAGAAATATTTAAAAAAAGAGAGAAATATGTGTTTAAATTATTCATTTCTTGCACTCAGTTGTTTTAAAGAATGCAGAATGAATGAAACATAAGAAATCATGAATTTATAAGTACTAATTTTATTTTCTATTCATACAAATTGTTTTAAAATGAACAAAAAACATGAAAAATATTTTAATTTATCAAAAAAAAAAAAAAAAAAAAAAACTAAACAAACAAAGAAATCATGTTGTCAAAAAGGCTTTTAAATCTCATGAAAAGATACTTCACTTTCAGTTCCAGGATCTCCATCATCGCCTTCACAAATGAGATCAGTGTACCATTTCATATGTATGTGATGTGATTATAATGGAGAATTGGAGATATCAGCCAAATTGGGATTGTCCAGGTTAATAAAGCTCCCAGAATAAGACGTTTCGGCCTGAATTTATTTGGCCATCTTCAGTTAAAGTGTATAATCCCCAATAACTAAATATGACCAAATAAATTCAGGCCGGAACGTCTTATTTTGGGAGTTTTATTGAACATGGATAATCCCAATTTGGCTGATATCTCCAATTCTTCATTATAATTACCTAGTTCTTTCACTGGGGTCTTCAATTAATAATATAATATACATTAGGGTGGTCCAAAATAAGTGAAGTCTACCCTCTCATTTTGTTCCTTTATTAAAGTAAAAATTACTTGCAAAATTTTAGACCGATCGGACAACGTTCACCTGGCCCGCCAGAGGGTCAAAGTTCATCGATTTCCCCTAAATTTGACTATTAACACCTATAACTCCTAAACGGTTGGTCCAGCAAAAAAGTTCATCAGTAATTTTTTGAAGAGCATTAAATTTACTAAAAAAAAAGTCCTTTAACATTTTTTAGTAAAACCAACGGTTTTCATGGTATGGGCAAAAAAATCGAATATGGTTAAGAGGCACATCACATTGATTTTCAAATAACACTAATAGGGTTAATGAAATTATTTTTCTCCGAAATAATTTTATCAGATTCTTAAGTAAAATGACCTCCTGAATCCAAATATGACCTCCGTTTTCCCCCACCTCGTGCCGTTTTCGGGTGGGAGCCCCTACTTGTTATTTCCACCCCTTTTCGTTAATTTTTGGGCCATGAATTAAATATGGAGGGATTAAAAGGAATTATTTATATACCATGGGGAACATAAACATTTGCACCCTAACAGGTTTGCAAGACGCCTACTAGTTAGGCAGCCCAATCGACTCACCACTACATATGCAGTGTCTGTGTGAATTTACCTGAGCTAGGGTTCTGAGGGTATTTTATGAAGAAGCCATAAACCATCCCTTTGGAAAATAGATACATTTTAAATAAAAATTTGCGAATTCCTCTCTCTATCTCGCAATGCAAGTAGCCAGATCGGTGAAATTTAGTAAATAATTCTTACCCTAAAATTGTATATCTGTTTCAAATTTTGTAGTAATTACAATACTTCAACCAGAAGTAGTTAGTACTTTACCTAAGATTATAAAAATTACCTTTTAAAAATATTTTAATCTGGTTATTAATTTTGAAAGTGGCCTAATTCCATTCTTGGTAAGAAGGGTTTGAAAGTTTTATAAACATATACCATACATTTAAATAGCCGGGCAACAAATTAATAGGCCAGAATCGATAGCAAAGAATTGAAATATATTTTCGCCACTTTGCTACTCAAAAGAGAAGTGCATTTCTTTCTCACTTTCTTTACTAAAAATATTACATTTTTAAAATACTTCTATAATCTTAGGTAAAGTAGGCCTACTTCCGGTTGAAGTATTTACTACAAAATTTGAAACAGATCTCCAATTTTAGGGCAAGAATTATTTATTAAATTTCATCGATCTGGCTTCTTGCATTGCGAGATAGAAAGAAGAATTCGCAAATTTTTACTTTCTCTTATTTTATTTAAATTTTATCTATTGTCTGAACATGCCACATTCTATGTTGTAAGACCTCTCGTTACAAAAATCCGAAATAACAGTTTTTTTTTTTTTTTTAAGAATATTTTAACGCCCCGAGATATTATTACCTGGTATAAAGGTCTATAGATATCGGAAAAATTTTACTAAAAATTGGGACACAAGTTTCGTTCAAATTGTGAAATAAGTTAATTTTTTCCAAATAAGAAGATAAGATTAATTAAAATGTTGAAATTCTATTAATTTGAGATCAAATTCATTTGATATGAAAAGGCTACGCTATATCGCTATATAGATTGTTCAAAAGGGTTGGTTTATGGTCTATCATAAAAGACCCTCAGAACCCTAGCTCAGGTAAATTCACACAGACACTGCATATGTAGTGGTGAGTCGATTGGGCTGCCTAACTAGTAGGCGTCTTGCAAACCTGTTAGGGTGCAAATGTTTATGTTCCCCATGGTATATTTCCGTTAAGGGATGTTTAATGAAGGATGAGGGGGGGGGGGATTGGAATATGTAGAAAATCAGTGAAAAAATCGATCATTTTTAATGTTTTTTTGCAATTTGAGGGACAAAATCCTCTCCGAAATTCCCCCCCCCCTCTTTGGATCAAAATGTTCATGTTTTTAAACTTTTCACTTTTCTTGACGTTCAGAAATATTAACGCTAAAATAAATCCTTTTAATCCCTCCATATTTAATTCTTGGCCCAAAAATTAACGAAAAGTGGTGGAAATAACATAATTAGGGGGCTCCCCCGGAAAAGGGTACGGGGTGGGGGAAAACGGAGGTCATATTTGGATTCAGGAGGTCATTTTACTTAAGAATCTGATGAAATTATTTCGGAACTCGAAAAAAATTTCATTACCCCTATTAGTGTTATTTGAAAATCAATGCGATGTGTCTCTTAACCATGTTCGATTTTTTGCCCATACCATGAAAACCGTTGGTTTTACTAAAAAATGTTAAAGGACTTTTTTTTAGTAAATTTAATGCTCTTCAAAAAATTACTGATGAACTTTTTTTGCTGAACCAACCGTTTAGGAGTTATAGGTGTTAATAGTCAAATTTAGGGGAAATCGATGAAATTTGACCTTCTGGCGGGCCAGGGGAACGTTGTCCGATCGGTCTAAAATTATGCAGGTAATTTTTACTTTAATAAAGGAACAAAATGAGAGGGTAGTGTTTTTTGATTTCGGATTTTTATTTTTGACCATCAATAAACTTGGACCACTCTAATATACATTCAAGAAATACATATCGCCTGTTGAGAATCATAGTGGCCGAAAATTCAATTTTTGAGTTAAGCCTACCAAACGTTGTTTAAACGTCTTCTCTTTTAAGTGCCAAAGTGGCAAAAATATATTTCAGTTCTTTGCTAGTGATAGTGGCCTATTCAAATGTTGCCCGGAATTCTATGCGGTGCATTGTTCCATATTCGCTATGCGATATTCAGTCCGCCCCTCTGTCTTCTTTCAGTCAAATTCCAACTCCTACTACATAATTAGCTGGAACCAGTAGTAAAGGGCTCGAGGAGTTGAAATTGATTGACTTGATATCATATCTTGTTAAATTATATTTTAGAAATTGTTTCTTGATCCTCTTTGAATCCATAAATTCGTTTTGTTGGAATCCTCTAGGCTTTCAAGAAGGAGAGATTTTTTCCCCCTTCTGATGTTCACAAAGTTGTCTTCCTCTATGTCTGAAAGGTTTTAAAAAGAAATTAATATTTTTTTACTTTCTCTAACCTACATAGATTACATATATATTAAATAAAGTAAAAAATTCGATAGAAATACACGTTTTTACAGGTTTTGAAAAATGAAGGTCCCGAAAAATTGTCTGTCTTTATGTGTGAACAAAATATCTCAAGAATAATAATTTAATAAAAGAGTCACAAGTCTGGTGACAATCTTAGTAAATATAATAACTCTACTTTTTTTTACAGCAAGCAACGCATCGTAATGACAAGTTGAAATTTATAAAAACATTGCCGAAGAGAAAGGTGGCTGTCAGCGGATCAGAAAATACCAGGTAATTACTAAGAAATGAAAATGCAAAGGATTTTTATCAATTTACACTCGATGCAAATAGAAAAATGTCCAACTCTGTACATCTGTAGTATTTTGATGACGAAACAACAATATACAGTATTATCAAATGTTATCACTGACTATTTCTTTGGAATTATATATACTTTTCTAATCGTAAGACCAAAAATTTTTGTTATATTTTTTATAATTGAATGTTGTATATATACAATGTTATTGTTATATGTATATTTCTAGTCCGAACAGATCGTTTCACTACACTGAATTTAAATCTTTTAAAAAATAAATGAAGAAATTTTGTTTTAATCTTTTTTTTACTTTCTCTTACCTATATATGTAATATATAGAAAGAAAGTATTGGTTTCATGTCAAAAATTCGATGTCGTAATTTTGATGGATATACCCGTACCCGATTTGAGGTTTCCTCAGTCCACAAAAGGGATTTTTCGCAACATGGTCTGTCTGTCTGTCTGTCTATACGTTCGTGAACAAAATATCTCAAAAACGAAAAGAGCTAGGAAGTTGAAATTTAATATTCAAGTTAGATACCCCCCTGGCACCTAGCTTTTAAAAAAAATTGGCCAAAACGCACTAGTGCTTTAATCATGTTCTTTAAAATGCATATTCTCATTTTGCCCTTGAAATCTTTTGAAGCACACTTTTCCTACTTCATGGGAAAGGTAGGAGAAATGGTTGCCATGTTAACAAAATATAAATGCTTTTCTATGTTTATATATTTTATATCTTCAATTCAAATGTACAGTAAAGGACAATATTAAGTCCCACACATGCGTTTTCTACATGTGATTATTTCATTGTTTTTAAATAAAATATTATATATACGGTATATATAAAAACAATGAAATAATCATATGTAGAAAACGCATGGGTGGGACTTAATATTGTCCTTCACTGTACATTTGAATTGAAGATACCCATTAAGTCCCACCCATGCGTTTTCTACTTGTGATTATTTCATTGTTTTTAAATAAAATAATATATATATATATATATATATATATATATATATGTTCTGGAAGGTTTCCGCGACTGGATGTATGCGAAGATAAGTTTTCTCGGGTTGAGTCGCGTGTGATGTGGAGATTTACTCGACGTTTCGGCTCTCCTTTTGGAGCCATTTTCAAGAGTATGGAATTAGGGGGGAATTGTTGGGGTGGATTGTTTACGGGGTCGCAGTCTTGCTGGTCCCCAGGTCAATTTGGATGCCTCAGAGGCTTGGTTTGGTCTCTGAGAGCAGGAGGAAGGTTGAGTGTGTGTAATTGCGTTTGTGTTCGGTTTGGGTTGACTACGGGGCCTCAGTCTGCCTCCCCAAGTCGATGTGTTATTGGTTTGGTTAGTGGATGTGTTAGGAGATTGGGTTTGTTTCTGAGATTTGGATTGGGTGTGTGTATGTGTGATCGTGTCTGTGTTTGATTTAGGTTGACTTTGGGGCCTCAATCTGCCTACTCCCCCAGTCGATGTATTGCCGGATGTTTCCGAGGCTTGTGTTTGTCTTTGAGATGTGTTGGGTTGTGTGGTGGCGGTTTGCGTGTTGATGGTCGAAGTGATTTGTGTTTTGGTTTGTCTTACTGCTGTGGCGCTCGAGGTCTTGAATGCTCGCTGGCTATCTGACGACTGAGCCTTCTCGGTTGGGTTTGCTGCTTTTATACCTGAGTTAATTGGGGTACTAATGGTCATTCCTTTGTTATTGCCTGACCCATTTTTAGAGCTAATTGGTTTCGGAGTGGTAATCCCTTTTTGAATCATAATGGACTGCTTAATTAGTGTGGTGGAAGGGGACCCTTTGTTAGGTTTAATGACCTTGCTAATGGAGGTCCCTTTGTTAGTAGTAATCCCTTTTTTAATGTTAGAAGTTTTGATAATTGATTGGTTAACGGGTGTGTGTGGAATGCGAAGTGTTTGATCCTTGTCTTTGACCTGCCTGGGTGGTCTTTTTCTCAGCGTTGGAATTAGAGGTTTCCATGTGGACGGGAAGTTAAGGGCATCGTCTCTTTTGTTTAGACATTCTGGCCTTTTGTGGATTTCTATGGCTTCTCGTGTGATGCGGGTGTGGAAGTTGTCTATTGATTCTATTGTTTTGCTTTGGTCGAAGTTCATGGTATGGCCAGTTTCATTGTGGTGTTTAACGATGGCTGATTGCGGGTCGAGTTTCCTTAGTGCTATTTTGTGTTCATAAATTCTAAAATTGATTCGTCTGTTGGTTTGACCTATGTATGACCGGTGACATTCTGCACAAGGTATTTCATAGACCCCGGGGGATTCATTCGGAATGGTGTCTTTCGGGTTTCTTATTAGGTTTGATAGTTTTTGGTGTGTGGTGAAAATGGGTTTTATGTCTTTCTTTTGGAGAATGCGGCCAATTTTATCTGTTATGCCTTTTATGTATGGGAGGAAACACACACAAGGCATTCCTCCCATACATCAAAGGCATAACAGCATAAAATGACAAAACCCATTTTCACCACACACCAAAAACTATCAAACCTAACCCAAGAAACCAAAACACCATTCCGAATGAATCCCCCCCGGGGTCTATGAAATACCTTGTGCAGAATGTCACCGGTCATACATAGGTCAAACCAACAGACGAATCAATTTTAGAATTTATGAACACAAAATAGCACTAAGGAAACTCGACCCGCAATCAGCCATCGTTAAACACCACAATGAAACTGGCCATACCATGAACTTCGACCAAAGCAAAACAATAGAATCAATAGACAACTTCCACACCCGCATCACACGAGAAGCCATAGAAATCCACAAAAGGCCAGAATGTCTAAACAAAAGAGACGATGCCCTTAACTTCCCGTCCACATGGAAACCTCTAATTCCAACGCTGAGAAAAAGACCACCCAGGCAGGTCAAAGACAAGGATCAAACACTTCGCATTCCACACACACCCGTTAACCAATCAATTATCAAAACTTCTAACATTAAAAAAGGGATTACTACTAACAAAGGGACCTCCATTAGCAAGGTCATTAAACCTAACAAAGGGTCCCCTTCCACCACACTAATTAAGCAGTCCATTATGATTCAAAAAGGGATTACCACTCCGAAACCAATTAGCTCTAAAAATGGGTCAGGCAATAACAAAGGAATGACCATTAGTACCCCAATTAACTCAGGTATAAAAGCAGCAAACCCAACCGAGAAGGCTCAGTCGTCAGATAGCCAGCGAGCATTCAAGACCTCGAGCGCCACAGCAGTAAGACAAACCAAAACACAAATCACTTCGACCATCAACACGCAAACCGCCACCACACAACCCAACACATCTCAAAGACAAACACAAGCCTCGGAAACATCCGGCAACACATCGACTGGGGAGTAGGCAGATTGAGGCCCCAAAGTCAACCTAAATTAAACACAGACACGATCACACATACACACACCCAATCCAAATCTCAGAAACAAACCCAATCTCCTAACACATTCACTAACCAAACCAATAACACATCGACTTGGGGAGGCAGACTGAGGCCCCGTAGTCAACCCAAACCGAACACAAACGCAATTACACACACTCAACCTTCCTCCTGCTCTCAGAGACCAAACCAAGCCTCTGAGGCATCCAAATTGACCTGGGGACCAGCAAGACTGCGACCCCGTAAACAATCCACCCCAACAATTCCCCCTAATTCCATACTCTTGAAAATGGCTCCAAAAGGAGAGCCGAAACGTCGAGTAAATCTCCACATCACACGCGACTCAACCCGAGAAAACTTATCTTCGGAAATTTTGGATAAAATTTCTTTTTCTTAGAGCCAATTCATTATTATTGTAAACTAGTTTTATGAAACAGGCTGTTGTGTTTAGTTAAAAAAACTTAAGAATCATACGGTAGAAAATCTCTGTTTGTTTTGAGTAACGGTACTTTTCGCCGGCGAAAGAGAGATAAGGTGCGGTTGTGTGAGTGAAATTTGTGTACGTGTGGGGACCAACGACGGTGGCTTTCAAGGACAAGCCGACACAGAAGCTTCTTGAACGCCCAACGCGTAGCTGTGTGTAGAGGCCCGCTCTTGATTTTTGTGAAAAATCGCAATAATACCCGCCCGATATTTTCCAACAATAGTTCATTTTGTTCAGAGTGAAATCCTCGTCATACTGAATAAACAATATTTAAAATTGAACGGCAAAAAGAACAAAAATACAGCGAGGCAAGTGAGATAGAGTCAGTCTGATCAACTGATCTCCATCTCAACATCCATTCAAAAGCTTCTTGTAATTAAAATCACACAGTTTCGCTATAAAATATTTAATTTCGTTATAATTAACCAAGAAACTAATTTGTGGAGAGAGGGAAAACCGCTGCTCCAGGAGAATATCACAGGACAACGAGACAACGGACGCCGAACCCGGAAAAAAAAAACAGATAAGCCAAAAATTCATTTTTTGTTTCGAATTTGCATCCATAATTAATTTTTGAACAGAAATTTCTCTAAATAAATCTTTAAAAATTTTGAACTGTTTTGGAAATAAATAAAAAGAAAAATCAAAATTAATATTTTGTTAAATCTAAATTAAAACATTGACTTTAAATAAAACATCATTTTTTTAAATCTAAAAATAAAATAAATATAAAATAATTAAAAAAAAAAAAATAAATAAGTTACAAAATGGATAATTATGCTAAAAATTGAGCTGAATTATAAATTAAAATTAATAACATACAAATTTTGAAATTTAAAAAGATTAAAATAAAATAATTAACTAATTAAAAATAATTAAAAATGAAAAAGGAAATAGAGAATTTTTAAAAAATTTTAAAATTAACTAAAATGATCTGAAGCTAAAAATTAAAATAATAAAAATGTCTAAAAGTAAAATTAATCCTGAAAAATAATGAGAATAAATAATGTTTTTTTTTATAAATAATCACAAAGGGAATATTTAATAAATAAAAGGCTAAAGGGTGAAAATAAGTAGTTTATTTTGAAGTAAGAGATTATGAATAAAGTTGAATTGAAATGAATTGAAATGAAATAAAGAATCTTATCCTGTCTAGTCTAATAAATGAAATAAAGAATTGAAGTAGAATTGAAATGTTGAAACGAAGTAGTTAAAGTGAAAAAGAATTGTATAAGATCGATCTTGAATGATTAAATAAAAATTAAATTCACCCCAAAACCCAAAAATTAAATATTCAAATTTAACTATCTGTGATATAACCTACCATCTGTGATTATTTATACTTTAGCTTTAAGAAAATTTAATTATCTGTGATATTTTGAAAAACTTAAAAATAATTATCCATTTTTATTGTTATTGTTATAATTGTTATCTGTTTATCTGTGATATTTTCTAGTTATTTATTTAATTTATTTATTTATTTGTGTGTTATTTATTCATTTGTTAAAAATTTTGTATAATATTTTGTAAATTTTTGCCTGTTTAAAAAGAAAAAGAAAAATAAGCTATTTATCCAAAATTTCATAAAAATTTCAGCTGGTATTCCAGGTTTTCTACCGTCGCACATAGGGGTATTTGACGTAAAAACCCGATCAAAATAGAAAAACTCAAAGTTTACCTAATGCTACCCAAAATGGATGTTTCTTCATCTACTATAACCGGCTTATTGGAATCCAGCCCCTCCGACCCTTCTGGTTCGGCTATCTGGTCACAATGTCAGTCGGAAGTCAGTCATTGTTTTAACTGCTTGCCTTGGTTTTAGGCGCTCTCATTTTCGTTACTCAGTTTTTTGTGCAAAATGTCTTCATGCGGCGGTCAACAGAAAAAAACGACTTGAATGTGGAAATTGAAGGTAAGCTCTCTATATTACAGTATATTTGATTAAGTTTGAACGTAATTATCACTGTTTTTTATAAATATCAAAAGTCGCTTTTTTTGAACATTTTTTTAAAGAAAATTTCAGACAAATTAGTGTTTTTGTTTATGTGTCGCGGCTTGTCGCCTCAAACTTTTTATATGGGCATAAAGTTTAGTCTTTTAGGATGTAGAAACAAGAAAAACATTTCACCCCGACTCACCCCATATTTTTTTATTAGACTTTAAAGTGAACGAGGGAACAGAAATTCATTAAATCGATTTAGTATAATTTTAGTTTTCTTTTGTTATAGATCCTTTGGGAAGAGTTAAAAAATTACCAGAATGGAGTTCTATGATATTTTGAAAGAGTTCAAAGGAAAAAAAATAGAAGAAAAAATGAATTTGATGGAAGAAAGACTCATTCAACTAACTTCATGTCCTCCCCGAAGAACGGAGTCCCTCGTTCACGTAAAAATACTATAAGAAAATATAGGGTGAGATGGGGGATATATTTTTCTTGTTTCTACATCCTAAAGGACTAAACTTTATGCCCAGATAAAAAGTTTGAGGCGACAAGCCGCGACACATAAACAAAAACACTAATTTGTCTGAAATTTTCTTAAAAAAAAACGTACAGAAAAGCGACTTTTGATATTTATAAGAAACAGTGATAATTACGTTTAAACTGAATCAAATATACTGTAATATAGAGAGCATACCTTCAATTTCCACATTCAAGTCGTTTTTTTTCTGTTGACCACCACATGAAGACACTTTGCACAAAAAACTGACTAACGAAAATGAGAGCGCCTAGAACCAAGACAAGCAGTTGACACAATGACTGGGTTCCGAGTGATGTTATGACCAGGTAGCCGAACCGGAAGGGTTGGGGGTGTAAAGGGGGTAATAACCCCCCTCCACGAGATTTAAAAAAAAAATACTTTTTTTCGAAAAAAATTTTATTTTTAATGTAAAATTTTAAAAATTAATACTTAAAAATTTTATTTGTACGCGTATTTATATTCTTATATAAGGAAAATAATAAATAATTGGCCAGAATGCGCCTTTAAATTTTCCGAAATTAAGAAAAAATTGTGTTGTGCGACCAGTCACACCAGATTACCCCCCCTCCCGAGAAACACCTCTGAATCCGTCCTTGATTCCAATAAACCGGTTATAGTAGATAAAGAAGCATCAATTTTGAGTTTTTCTATTTTGATCGGATTTTTACTTCAAATACTCCTATAGTGTCGCACATAGGGGTATTTGACGTAAAAACCCGATCAAAATAGAAAAACTCAAAGTTTACCTAATGCTACCCAAAATGGATGTTTCTTCATCTACTATAACCGGCTTATTGGAATCCAGCCCATCCGACTCCTTCTGGTTCGGCTATCTGGTCACAATGTCAGTCGGAGTCAGTCATTGTCTTTAACTGTGGCTTGCCTTGGTTTTAGGCGCTCTCATTTTCGTTACTCAGTTTTTGTGCAAAATGCGTCTTCATGCGGCGGTCAACAGAAAAAAACGACTTGGGAATGTGGAAATTGAAGGTAAGCCTCTATATTACAGTATATTTGATTAGTCTGAAACAGTAATTATCACTGTCTTTTATCAATACAAAAGTCGCTTTTTTTGAACATTTTTTTAAAGAAAATTTCAGACTAAATTAGTGTTTTTATTTATGTGAATCGCGGCTTGTCGCCTCAAAACTTATAAAGGGCAAAAGTTTAGTCTTTTAGGATGTAGAAACAAGAAAACATTTTCACCCTGACTCACCCCCATATTTTTTTATTAGACTTTAAAGTGAACGAGGGAACAGAATCATTAAATCGATTTAGTATAATTTTAGTTTTCTTTTGTTATAGATCCTTTGGGAAGAGTTAAAAAATTACCAGAATGGAGTTCTATGATATTTTGAAAGAGTTCAAAGGAAAAAAAAATAGAAGAAAAATGAATTTGATGAAAGAAAAAGACTGATTCAACTAACTTCATGTCCTCCGGAAGAACGGAGTCCCTCGTTCACGTAAAAATACTATAAGAAAATATAGGGTGAGATGGGGGGATATATTTTTCTTGTTTCTACATCCTAAAGGACTAAACTTTATCCTGTGATAAAAGTTTGAGGCGACAAGCTGCGACACATAAACAAAAACACTAATTTGTCTTATATTTTCTTAAAAAAAACGTGTACAAAAAAAGCGGTTTTTGATATTTATAAAAAACAGTGATAATTACGTTTAAACTTTCGAATCAAATATACTTTCGTAATATAGAGAGCATACCTTCAATTTCCTCATTCAAGTCGTTTTTTTTCTGTTGACCACCACATGAAGACATTTTGCACAAAAAACTGACTAACGAAAATGAGAGCGCCTAGAACCAAGACAAGCAGCTGACACAATGACTGGGTTCCGAGTGATGTTATGACCAGGTAGCCGAACCGGAAGGGTTAAAAAGGGGGTAATAACCCCCTCCACGAGATTTAAAAAAAAAATACTTTTTTTCGAAAAATTTATTTTTAATGTAAAATTTTATTTGTACGCGTATTTATATTCTTATATAAGGAAAATAATAAATAATTGGCCAGAATGCGCCTTTAAATTTTCCGAAATTAAGAAAATTGTCTTGTGCGACCAGTCACACCAGGTTACCCCCCTCCTTCGAGAACACCTCTGGATCCGTCCTTGATTCCAATAAACCGATTATGGTATATAAAGAAGCATCCATTTTGAGT
>JAKCPI010012013.1:0-13568 GCA_023213315.1 Euborellia annulipes | reverse complement strand
TAATTCATTCAATAGATTCATTGAAAATTGTGGATTTCTAAAGAACATATACTTATATACATACCGGTACATACATTTTCCCTTTTACTTTCTTCTTACCTATGTATATATGTAATATATACAGTATATAGAGAGAGAAAGTATTGGATTCATGTCAAAAATTCGATGTCGAGATTTTGATGGATCTTAACGTTTTGAGATCCCCTGAATCCCCGCGACCGGAAAAATAAGCTTTTAATCAAAATCGGCCAAAGAGTACTAGTACTTTACTGATGTACTTTTTCAATTTTTTTCGATTTTCTCAAAATTTGCTCCAACGATTTTTTTTTTTAATTCAAAAAATCAATTATTTTTTAGATGCTCTTTAAAATGTATATTCTCATTTTGCAATTGAAATCTTCTAAAGACCACTTTACTCTTGTATTTCATAGGGAAGATAGGAGAAATGGTTGCCATGGTAACAAAATATAAATATTTTCCCATACTTATAAATTTTACATCTGAATTCATATGTTCCATACTGTCAGAACTAAATATATGTCGACACAAAAATCTGGTGTGACAAGCACAGAATACAACTTTCGATTACCGAAGGTAGGAGAAAGTTGTGTGCTGTACGCCAGTAACCTAGATTTTTTTGTATCACCATTATACCTTTAAGTAGCCGGTATATTAAAATGGCGTTCAAAAAAATTGTCCATGAATTCCTCCCATATCATCTCAAATCTTTTTTTTTTTTTTTTCATTCATTTCATTTTCATCTCCGTCCCGTTTTTTACATTACAATGTTACGTTTTTGTCTAGGTAAATATGGTCAGTCTAGAACTGAGTTATTAATTAACTAAAAATAATTCTTTAACATTTTAAAGTTTTCTGTCAATCATTTAAAAATAATGATTCCTAAATTTTAGAGTTTAAATTTTTGTCCTCTCCCTTGAAATATTTTTCTTTTTTCCTTTATTTCTCTGATCTGAATTGACATTAAATTTTTATCTCCCATACACTGGAAAAGATATTTTAACGTCATAAGTTGGGTTGCTATTTTACGTGACTTAACAGGCGAGTAGGGCCTTTATTATGTCTTCTTTGTTGTTAAATTTGTATTGTAATCGTAATCAATGGAGTTTTTTTCCATTTTACCAATCTCTTGATTTTTCTATAAAAAAATTTGAATTCATCTATATTAACAAGTATCCGGCTGGGTGAATCACCTTTACTATATGACAAAGTTTCTTCGTTTTCTAAAGGCCTTCCACTATTTGCTATCTTTTCAATTCAACGTCTTTCTTTGAAATGAACAAAGTTTTCTCTTCCTAAATTGCATGTATTATTTTTACAATGAATGATTTTTTCATACATAGGTAGCATAGATGAAGAGAGAAGAGAGGAGATAAGGCAAAAAGTTTTATTATTTAATTGCATGTTTTCAATTTGCTTAGGTCTTAACTTTGTGCATTTTAGCTAAACGAAGTGAAACAAATTATATATTCTAGTTAGGATGTGAATAAGGAAATTAATTATATATAATATTATGCACTTGACACTAGCGTTTTTTTTTTTTTTTAATTTTAATAAAGGATACTTTAGGAAGTGAATAAATTTTTTGTTGCTCAGGGGCCCACATCTTGTGGGTACGTGGATGGCGACCACGAGCTACCCGAGCTGGGACTGTCAGTCCTTCTATTCTTTGCATGTCAGAAGATTAAATAAAAAAATATTTTATTTAAAATTTTATTCGCCGACGTTTCCGTCGCCAATCACGACCTTCATCAGAGCAAATATTGTTAGCTATAAATGATCTTAGGTATATTAATATCTATTGCAACCATATACAATTTCTTTCTAACTTGATATGTATAAAAATCATCATTTACTTGCTCTAGTCTCTGATTTAAAAGAAATTGTATATGATTGCAAAAGACATTAAAATACCTAAGATAGTGTATAGCTAACAATATTTGCCCTGATGAAGGTCGTGATTAGCGACTGAAACGTCGGGGAATAAAAATTAAATAAAATTCTTAGTTTCAACAATTAAAATGCCTAAATTTATTCATTTTTGTTTACTGGAAGATAGGCAACTCAATTGGCGATAAACTTTTCGTTTTGGAGCAATGCTTTGTATTCATTTTTGCATGTCTTTCACGATACCAGCTAATTTATTATTTTTTTTTTTTTGTCTTTACGGCATCTTAGACTTTAAACGATCCTCATATATATAACTTGGCACTCCACATTCTTTCGTAAAAGATACTTATTATTTAATTTTGCAAGGTTTTCTGTCAATCAGTAGCGTAGCCAGGATTTCTGTTTGGGGGGCCCAAAAGTTTTATGAACACCCGGGGGGGAGGGACACCCCCCCCCCGTTCTCCAAAAACTTAAAGTGGAGAAACTTTTTTTAGATAATATAATAATTATAAAAAAAAAAACAAAATAAAATTTTTTTTCTTGAAATAAAAAATAATTTTAATACAAAATTCGTAAATATAAGAGATTTTTTCAATTATTTATAAGTTTTTTTTAGTTTTTATAATTTGTAAGAGTTAATAAAATAATTATTTAAAAAAAAAAAATCATTAGGGAAAACAATAGGTATTTTTTTGTTTTGGAGAAGGCTTTGGGGGGGCCCGGCCCCCTGGGCCCCCCCCCCCCTGAATACGCCACTGCTGTCAATCATTTAAAAATAATGATTTATAGAATATAGGTATAGAATTTCGTCCTCTCCATTGAATTATTTTTCTCTTTTAGTTTTTTCTTCGATTTGAATTGCATTTTTTTCTTGGCATAGAATTTTTACCTCACAAACAGTGGGAAAAATATTTTAACGTCATTTTTAGGTGTCTTGACAAGACGATTAGGGGCTATATTATGCTTTCTCTGTTGTCAATTTGGAACCATAATTATGTTATTTATGATCCAGGCAGTTTTATATATCCAAATTGGTTTAAATAAATATTCATAGGAATATCTGACTTTTACGATTATAATTATTCACATTTATCAAATCTCTAACCTCTCTATCACAGGGGGAGGGGAGGTAATTTATTCACCCCGTGGTATTTTGATTAAATAATACCACATTATTCCATTATATCAATCCTTGTCCCAGTAGTTAATGCTCAACCTCTGAGGTCACCAAGCTTGGGCTACACTTGAATGATAAAAAAATTCGTTCAACCCCCCCTCTATTTAATTTTTTGACTAAATTTTGGTATAAATATTTATATTTTACGAATTAATAAAATAAACGAAGCAAAACATTTTTATATTAATTTAATGTAAGAATGCAGGCGATAATTAGATAAAATATGTAAATTGACTTTTCTTTCTTATTTCTTTTAGTTATATAATCAAAATACATTTGAATCAATTATTCTCATTTTCACTAAAGAGTTACAATTCTGTTTAACATACCAAACAAATAAAAATAATCAGTGGTTCAACTTTCAATAAAAAAATTTGAATCAAAAGAATTTAGAATTACAGACACATAGGCCTATTTTATTTAAACTCGGAGGTGTATATTTTACAATAAATAAAAAATAATTTTGCTTCTTTTATATCATCAAGAGCTTATTATCAGTATAATACGTAATTCAAGGATTGGTATAAATTTTTATGAACATTTTGGATCAATTATTCTATCAAATCTACTCAGTGACTCACTTTTTGTAAATACTTGACTGGCGACCATGAGTGCTAAGGAGCATTTCTTCTGCCTTCCTTTTTTTTTGGGGAAACCAATTATCTCCATTAAGCTTAGGGCTGTTTCTCTTGTTTTTGTCCTTTTTTTTTGTATTAATAATTTTGAGTTCATTACAAATTAGGAAAAAAATTTACAAGTCTATCCTTAAATATCTTCAGTGGTGGATAACGATCCTGGTTGACCCTGAAATAGTGACACAATTACAAATGAAATCAAAGGAATTTTATTTTATTAAAGTTGTAGACTTATACAAAAACAACCCGAGTAAAAATGATTTAAAATCATCGAGGGATCTACACGCCCGCAGCTAGTCTGCATAGTGACACACAGGGATATACATGCCCGCACCAGGGACACACAGGGATCCACACGCCCGCACTAGGGGCACACACAGTAGATCGAAAGTGACCAAAAGAAAAATGTGTGTCCCATGGTTCACTAGACTAGCTGCGGGCGTGTGGATCCCTCAATCATTTTTACTCGGGAAATTTTATAAATTTATAAAAAGGATTTTTCCTTGTTATAATTTATTGATCTTCTCTTATTTTAGTTTTTTTTTTTTTTTAATTTCGGAGATGAATACAGAATTTTATTAATTCACTAAATTTTTTTTAAACCTTTTTGGCAATTTAGGCCATTTAGGGATTTCAATTCGATTTCATAATTTTTTAAAGTACAGAGTACTTAAGGCTACCGGGGAACGTACGTTCCACACGCTGATTGCTAGGGGTCATCAATTCGAGCTTTCGCCGCGCTTGGCATCGCTTAAACGCAACGATTGTTGTTAGCCTACTGTTGCTCTTCTCTCTAGCCAGGCCCCTCCTATTTCTCTAATTATATTTGTTTATATGCTATATATTAAACTATTTGTATTGATGGCAATCGCGAGGATGTTCATCCCGCTGTTTTTAAGGGCCACCCACTCGAGTTTCCGTCGTGCTCGGCATTGTTTCACTGCAACGATCTTGGTGGCTCTTAGTCTTCTCTGTTGTCCAACTATCTGTCTCGGTTGTTAGGCTGTCTGTCTCGGCATTGTTGTAGTTTTTTAAAAGGAAGAATATGCATATTAAATTTTATAACTGTACTGGATATATAATTGTTTATTTATTTATTTCTCTAAATATATTTGTTTATACATATTTAAAAATTTGCACTTGAATGAACGAATAAATAGCTATGGGCGAGATAGATTTTTTTTTAAAATAATTGCTTTATTAATATTATAATTTTCTAAATTCTTCAAAAAAATAAATATAAGAAATACCAACATCATTAAAATTTAAATTGTTTTTTTTTTTTTTTTTTTTTTTTAAATTGATCATTGAAAAACCAATTAATGCAATGAAGAAAACTATTTACTATTTTAAATAATAAAATAAATTTCTCGAAAAAAATGTATTTACTTGACGGAAACGAATGAATAATATGATTATAATAAAAAGTGAATGATTTCCGTGCCCGGAGGCTTTGATCTTGTGTGTCCGTGGACCACTGACTTTCGCTTATTGCAAGTTCAATAACAGGCCACATCTACATCACAACATCTTAATGGAACAAAAAAAATTGACCAGGCGCTTGCCTTTCTCCGATGAAAACCTCAGAAGGCCCCCTCAAATGATGCTAAGGAATGCACCAGAGTTAAAGTCCCTTGCAACGATGCACGATCTCATTCTCTATGCACTCGTCTATCTGTGAGTACAACAACCCCATTAATATTGCAATTACAAAATTCGATTTCTTTTCTTACCGGGTATAAAATTCACTTGTCTTATTCCTTGAATGAAGATAAATAGAGCAATACAAGCCCTGTAGTGTCAAAAACTGTAAACGGCTAATAATTATTAATTAATAATGAATGAGTGAAAACAAAATTATTATACCGATAATTTCAATTAAAATAAAAGACTATTTTTATTATTGTGTCAATTTAACGCAGTTTATAGTTTATAAAACAAAAATGTTCAAAAATTTTTAAAGAATAAGTAAAAATAGTGTGATCATAATCAAAGAAAGCTAGTCAGGAAATTGAAAGATCCAAATCTTTAGATGATCTCTAACAAGTGAGTAAAAATGATTATTGCCTACAATCCAGGAGATGGATGGCTTTTCTTGTCTTTTTTTTTACTTTCTCGTATAGAGAAAGTTATGTAATCGTAAAAAAATTCGACTTCGAGATTTTGATGTTTCTCCACGTTTTAGACCTCCCTGAGTCCAAAAAAACCATTTTTGGCATTATGTCGGTGTGTGTGTGTGTGTAAACACGATTGCTTAAAAACGAAAGCAGCTAGATCGATGAAATTTGGTATATGCTCCTTATACTAAAATTGTAGATTTCTATCAACTTTTGGAGTAAATACGTCACTTGGAAGTAGTACTTTACTTAAAAAGTTTTTTCAAAAATTTTGAAATTTTCAATTTTTTTGTTATATTATGATAAAATACTCTATTTTAAAAAGTTTTTATTCTTTGACATTTTTTCGAAAACTGAATAGTTTTTGAAATAATCAAAGAAGAAATAGAAAATATTCGTTAATTTTGATAAAAAATCAAAACAAAATCATACAGGTGTCATTAAAAAAAGGGTAAATATAAACAAATTCATTTGTGAAACATTTTGTTTTTGAAAAAACTTTTTAAGTAAAGTACTACTTCCAAGTGACGTATTTACTCCAAAAGTTGATAGAAATCTACAATTTTAGTGTAAGGAGCATATACCAAATTTCATCGATCTAGCTGCTTTCGTTTTTAAGCAATCGTGTTTACACAACACACCCAGACGTAATTCCAAAAGAATATACGAGAAAGTCTCGGGGAAGTCATTCCCCATATTTTGCATTTTTATTTATTCCCTTTGAAATTTAAAAAATTAACTCTTAATCTTGAGCTAAGCAATTTTTATTAAAGGGTAATAGTAAACATATCAATTGTATATCTGTATGATAATTTTAAAAATTAGTTTTACCGTATGTTTTAAAGTCACTCTAACAAGGGAGGGCACGACCTTGGCATTTCATTTTGGGATGAAACTTCGGGTGATGATTGTTGACCGTTAGGGGTTCACCCCTTGAAATAGTAACGCGCAACGCTCAATGGTTTCGGAGAAATGGCGTTTAAAAAATTCAAAGTCCGCTTATATACTAGTTAGGCTTTTTATATGACAATGGCGACAATAGTCTAGTAGGTAGCGTGTCTACCTACCGAATGGGCGCTTGGGGTTCGAATCCCGCCTTGACTTATTATTTATTTTTTTTTTTTATTAAATTATTTATTTTATTGTCTTTACAATTAAATAAATGTATTATTTAATATTATAGATTATTTATTAATAAATAACTATAGTGTTATTTTGCTAACAAAAAAAGACTAAATTTTAAATCATAATTTAATTATATTCAATTGTAATATTTTAAATAACTGCCAAATAAATACACTAGTATTTAATAAACTATTATTCAAAATACTATAATTTAGGCTATTAACACTAGCGTCCGGGGGGCCCAAGGGGCGGGCCCCCCTTTGGACAGACAAAAATTCAAAAGTTTTATTTAATATTTTAAAACTAAACAAAAAAATTATAAATTTTTCACGTCTCAGGGTATCTAAAAACGCAAATTTCAATGCCTCATTTTCAAAATTTTTCCATACCCCCTCAAAATTTTTAAAAATTTTAAATTCGTCAAAAATCTATTTTTTTCTCGTTATGGTAAAATTTTAGACGAGAAAAATACGTTTCTCAAATTTTCAACCCTTAAAAAATTTTTTTGAGCTCATCTTTGGAGAGGTCTCTTAAAACATGAGAAACTAAAATATTGTCATATAGTAGGGGATCCGAAGAGGTCGATTTGCACCCAGCTGTTTATTGATGAAATGTATTTTACATGAAATTTAATATGTTAAATAATATACCTTGAATAGGTTGCCTGAAAAATTCCTGTGCAAACTATAATTAATTACAAATTTAAAAACTAATTTTTTTTCAAAATTACACAATAAAGATAATTTTATCACGAATCCAATGATGTACGGTTGCTAAAACCTGTCTGAATCCCGGTTGCTGCGGTTACATTACAGATGCACTTTTTCTTTTTTTTAGATTTTCTCAAAATGTCCTCTTATGATTTTATTAAAATTCAAAAAACAATTATTTTGACACTCTTTAAAATAAATGTATATCTCATTATCGGGTTGAAAACTTTTGAAGAACACTTTAATTTACTCTTGTACTTCATAGGAAAGATAGGAGAAATGGTTGCCATGTACATAAGTTTCGATTACTTAAGAAGAATCGAAAATTATGTCCTGTGCTTCTCACACCAGATTTGTTTGTGTCGACTATTTTTAATTTCTGACAGTACGGTACATTCGAATTCAAGATGTAAAATTTATAAGTATAGGAAAATATTTATATTTTGTTACCATGCCAACCATTCTCTTTCCTATGAAGTACAAGAGTAAAATTGTCTTCAAAAGATTTCAACCCGAAAATGAGAATATACATTTTAAAGAGAGTCTAAAAAATAATTGTTTTTTGAATTTTAATCAAAATCGTAAGAGGAAATTTTGAGAAAATCCAAAAAAAACAGAAAAAGTGCATCTGTAAAGTAACCGCAGCAACCGGGATTCAGCACAGGTTTTCCGCAGGCAACCGTACATCATTGGATTCATGATAAAATTATCTTTATTGTGCAATTTTGAAAAAAAAATTAGTTTTTAAATATTCTATTCACGATATAATATTTAACATATTAGATTTCATGTAAAATACGTGCAAATCGACCTCTCTTCGGATTTAGACTAACACGAGGTCGAAAAAAATTAGTCGGATTTTTGCGCCACCCTATTCTTTACCTTCCCTACATCATAAATTTTGGGCCATTGGCTACCAAACCAGGTGAAATAAATATATAAAATAGGTCTAAATGGCCTTCGTTGCCAAAAAAAGAGCTTAAATGAATAAAAAAAAAAAAATTTGGGCCCCCCCTTGACAAAATCCTGGGACCGCCACTGGCTATTAATAAGTAAAAAGTTTCAATCTTATTTCTTGATTTTACATTATAAGCATTTATACATTATACTTTTTTATTACAAATAAGAGACTGAATGATAATCATCATAAAAACATTTAAAACAAAAATTTTTTCGGCATCTAGCACAATGAAAGTGGAATAATTTTTAGAAGAACAATGAATTATTTTTTAAAAGATCAGTTGGAAAACAAACAAACATCATTTACGTTCACAAAAATTTCTCTATTAATAAATAATCTATAATATTAAATAATACATTTATTTAATTGTAAAGACAATAAAATAAATAATTTAATAAAAAAAAAAAAATAAATAATAAGTCGAGGCGGGATTCGAACCCCAAGCGCCCATTCGGTAGGTAGACACGCTACCTACTAGACTATTGTCGCCATTGTCATATAAAAAGCCTAACTAGTATATAAGCGGACTTTGAATTTTTAAACGCCATTTTCTCCGAAACCATTGAGCGTTGCGCGTTACTATTTCAAGGGGTGAACCCCTAACGGTCAACAATCATCACCCGAAGTTTCATCCCAAAATGAAATGCCAAGGTCGTGCCCTCCCTTGTAAGTCCCAGTGCGAAGTATGTACTGTACATGACTGATGAGAAGAATAGAATTTAGTTATATGTTTTGCTACTTGAGTGAAATTATTAGTAGATAACTCTTATGAAATTTGAGTGGTGATGTTTATATTTTATAGAATTTAAAGAAATTTTTCCTATTGTATTATCTACATACAATAATACTGGGCTATATCAAAATTTTAAGATTGCGTTTTATTCGTATTGTTGAGACATTATTTTTGGAATGTTATCTACTAGGAAACAGGGGCGTATATAAGGGGGGGGGGGGCAGAGGGGGCTTCTATATACGCCCCTGCTAGGAAATAGAATATTGTGATACCCCAACTGGTGTCTATATTGAAATTAAAAATATTAAGTCTCTTAAAGTGGATTTGGTTGTAAGAAAGATGAGAATCACGGAACTTCTGACTTCCCTCTTTTTTTTAAGATTATTCAATCTTTATTTAGTTCTTAGGCCTACACTTGTTTAGTTCTTAGACCTATCTTAGACCTACACTTGTTTCCACATTTTTACTTTCTCTTACCTCTATATATATGTTAATATATATAGAGAGAGAAAGTATTGGTTTCATGTCAAAAATTCGATGTCGAGATTTTGATGGATATACACGTTTTGAGTTCCCCTGAATCCAAAAAAGTGGT
This sequence comes from Euborellia annulipes, assembly GCA_023213315.1. Classification (NCBI taxonomy): domain Eukaryota; kingdom Metazoa; phylum Arthropoda; class Insecta; order Dermaptera; family Anisolabididae; genus Euborellia; species Euborellia annulipes. The sequence goes on along the minus strand of JAKCPI010012013.1, from coordinate 3,607 downwards.
TTTCGCGACATGGTCTGTCTGTCTCTCTGTGTGTGTGTGTGTGTGTGTGTGTGTGTCCGTGAACAAAATATCTCAAGAACAAAAAGAGCTAGGAGGTTGAAATTTTATATTTAAGTTAGGCACCCCCATGGGACGTGACACGAAGCTTTTGCACAAAATCGGCCAAAAAGTACTAGTACTTTACTGATGCACTTTTCCAGTTTTTTTCGATTTTCTCAAAATTTGCTCCAACGATTTTTTTTTAAATTCAAAAATCAATTATTTTTTAGATTCTCTATAAAATGTATATTCTCATTTTGTGATTGAAATCTTCTGAAGACCACTTTACTCTTGTACTCCATAGAAAAGATAGGAGAAATGGTTGCCATGGAAACAAAATATAAATATTTTCCCATACTTATAAATTTTACATCTTGAATTCAATTGTACCCTATGGTCGGAAACTAAATACATGTCGACACAAAAAATCTGGTGTGACAAGCACAGAACACAATTTTCGATTACCGAAGGTAAGAGAAAGTTGTGTGCTGTGCGCCAGTCACACCAGATTTTTTTCTATTTTCTTATTGCAACTTTGACTGTCTTCATATAGAACAGATTCAAATATTATTTATTTGTTCTTACTATACTACACTTTTGTATTGGTACCGTATTTAAAATTTGTAGATTTAATTGATACTGGCGACCGTAGGCACTAATTGAAACTTGTTAGTAATATAGGGAATTTAAATTTGTTGATGCTAGCCTGTGAATCACTTCCTTTTGCGAAAGGGACTGACCTGAAGATAGAGAATTTAATTATAGCCTTGACTGTGATATCTCAATTAATAATATCGATGGCTCTAGTTGAAATTAGGTGATATGTTTCAATACAGTATATTTTTTGGTATAACTTTTTCGAGCCCGTGTCCCGTGCCTCAGAGACATTAGCTTCTCGTGCTAAGGGTCCCGGGTTCGCTTCCCGTCCCAAGCGAGATAAATTTATTTCAATCATTGAAATAAATATGGATGGGATCTAAATAGCCGTAGAAGCAGAAAAATTGAGAAAATATGGGGCTTTCCAGGCCCACTGGAGGATAGCTGGTCCCATGGCCCTATTTAACTTTTAAAAATAATTTTATTTACGTTCTTTTGAAACCCAACGTGATTTAAATAAATTAGTTAAAATTTAAAAAATTTGCATTTGTATTAAGCAAACAAAGTAGGGGGGGGGGGGGTTGAGGGGATGAGTTGAGGGAATACAATGGGAATAATATTCCAAATTGATTATAGCATATCTAACAAGTACGTATAATCTCTATATTTTTAAAATTTCATCAAATCTAAATAAAAAAAATATAAGGGATTTTTTTGATAATTTGTTATAAATAATTTACTAAAAATTTATTTGCTCTATATCAGCGTTTTCCAAACTGTGAGGCGCGGACTAGTCTAAGGGGAGGCGCGAATATTGGCCACCAAGATCAATTTCCCAAATGATTGCTACGTGTAGTTTTATAAATAAAATCTGGTGTGACTGGCGCACTAGGGTGGCTCTTAGCTACTACTGGGGAAAAATTTTTTTGAGATTTTTTTTGACGCTACCCCCTAGTTTGGTGCCATTGCCAAAATAAATAACCTGTGTGCCCCCGGGTGTGGCGTAGTAGGTAGCGTGCCTACCTCCTATACCAAACGTCGCGGGTTCGGACCCAGGCAGTCCGATGATTTTATTTAAGCCATTTGGATACCAGATGGCTTAAATAGAAATGCCTGACCCCACAATAGATATATTCTCTACAACGGTTATCGTCAAAGTCTTATATGGCCTAAGTTGCCGAAAAGACTGTATGAATGTGTGGGTGAATGTGAGTGTGAATGAGAAAAAAGTGTGAATGTTTAAAAAAAAAAAAAAAATAACCTGTGTAAAATTTCAGCTCAATCGGATAAGGGGAAAGGGTGCCCCAAGAGCCCTGAAAATCGAAAAAAAAATCAGAAAATATTCATTTTATTTATTTATCTTGTTAAATATAAATGATATACTCCCTGAGTCCAAAAAAATGGTTTATGCAGCATGGGCTGCCTCGGTGGGGGTGGGGCGGTGGTGGGGGTTGGGGTGTTTTGTGAACAAAATATCTCATGAACGAAAAGAGCTAGGAGGTTGAAATTTTATATTTAATTAAAGTACCCCCCTGGCACGTGACACGAAGCTTTAGAACAAAATCGGCCAAAAAGTACTAGTACTTTACTGATGTACTTTTTCAGTTTTTTTTATTTTCGATTTTCTCAAAATTCGTTCTAACGATTTTGATTAAAATTCATAAATCAATTATTTTTTAGATGATCTTTGAAATGTATATTCTCATTTTGCCCTTGAAATATTTTGAAGCACACATTACTCTTGTAATTCATATAAAGATAGAATCAATGGTTGTAATAACAAAATATAAATATTTTTTTTCTATACTGTGCTTATCACACCAGATTTTTTGTGTCAACATATATTTAGTGTCCAAAAGTATGGTACATGTGAATTTTAAAATGTAAAATTTATAAATATAGAAAAATATTTATATTTTGTTATAATGAGAATCATTGATCCTATCTTTATATGAAGTACAAGAGTAAAGTGTGCTTCAAAATATCTCAAAGGAAAAATGAGAATATACATTTCAAAGATCATCTAAAAAATAATTGATTTATGAATTTTAATCAAAATCGTTAGAAAGAATTTTGAGAAAATCGAAAATAAAAAAAACTGAAAAAGTACATCAGTAAAGTACTAGTACTTTTTGGCCGATTTTGTTCTAAAGCTTCGTGTCACGTGCCAGGGGGTACTTTAATTAAATATAAAATTTCAACCTCCTAGCTCTTTTCGTTCATGAGATATTTTGTTCACAAAACACCCTCACCCCACCCCCACCCCACCCCCGCCGAGGCAGCCCATGCTGCATAAACCATTTTTTTGGACTCAGGGGATCTCAAAACGTGTATATCCATCAAAATCTCGACATCAAATTTATTACATGAAACCAAATATTATCTCTCTCTATATATATTACATGTATAGGTAAGAGAAAGTAAAAATGGATTTTCGCGGTTTTCTCTGAAACCGTTAGCCGTACATAAAAAACTGATATATGTTATCATGTGCATTTTTTATAGATCTACAACTTTTATATAACACTTTTTTGTATATCATTTATATTTAACAAGATAAATAAATAAAATGAATATTTTCTGATTTTTTTTCGATTTTCAGGGCTCTTGGGGCACCCTTTCCCCTTATCCGATTGAGCTGAAATTTTACATAGGTTATTTTTTTTGGCAATGGCACCAAACTAGGGGGTAGCGCGAATAAATTTCCAACTTTGAAAAATAAGAGCCACCCTACTGGCGCACAGCACACAACTTTCTCTTACTTTCGGTAATCGAAAGTTGTGTACTGTGCTTGTCACACCAGATTTTTTGTGTCGACATGTATTTAGTTCCCGGCAGTAGGGAATATTTGAATTCAGATGTAAAATTTATAAGTATGGGAAAATATTTATATTTTGTAACCATGACAACCATTTCTCCTATCTTTCCTATGAAGCACAAGAGTAAAGTGTGCTTCAAACAATTTTGAGGG
>JAKCPI010012012.1:0-16215 GCA_023213315.1 Euborellia annulipes | reverse complement strand
ATGGACCATTGGAATCATTGGAATATTACCTAGTGGTGATGTTGAGAGTTTCTTTGCTATCTTGCACTTTCGCTTGCTCGGCGACGAGTCAACCACTGACTCATGATAACAATTCGACGTTCAAAGTTTTCAATATTTTATCCCAACAACTTTCATAAAATTTTCTATGTATTCATTCATATCTTCAGTATTTGACTTGGTTAAGGAATTTCTGAGTTCAAATTTTCTCCTGAGAGGTATAAATTTACCTAATAAATTTCGTTAAAGTTAGAATTCAACACTACTGCTCAAAATATCATTAAAAATAACTAATTGTTTAATCAGAGGTTTGTTTGTGCTAATGATTTCCACTAACAGACGATCAAGGGAGGAATTTATTTAATTCAATTTGAGTTGAGTTCTAACTACGTAGATTTACATTCCGCTTTCTTTTTGTTTTTACAATTATGATTGATTTGTCTTAAGGGATTGATGCTATTTCGAATTGGTTTCTTTCTCTATTCCCCAAACCAATCAAGTTTGTCTAAATTTTTCCAGTAGTCCAAAAAATGATAAAGTATAACTAATCATATTTTCTATATATTGGTATGTCTGGTATAGTCTTGGGACCATGTTCGGTTGAAATTTTATAAACCTTTGACAAGGATCAAGTTAGTCAAAATGTAGTTATTGAAATACATATCTGAAAATAAAATATTTAAGGGGGTTCAGGAGCGACGTCTAAACGTACCCAAAAAAATCTGGTGTGACTGGCGCACAGCACAACTTCTCTTACCTTCGGTAATCAGAAAGTTGTGTACTGTGCTTGTCACACCAGATTTTTTGTGTCGACATATATTTAGTTTCCGACAGTACGGTACATTTGAATTTCAAGATGTAAAATTTATAAGTATGGAAAAATATTTATATTTTGTTACCATGGCAACCATTTCTCCTATCTTCCCTATGAAATACAAGAGTAAAGTGGTCTTCAGAAGATTTCAATCGCAAAATGAGAATATACATTTTAAAGAGGATCTAAAAAATAATTGATTTTTGAATTAAAAAAAAAAATCGTTGGAGCAAATTTTGAGAAAATCGAAAAAAACTGAAAAAGTACATCAGTAAAGTACTAGTACTCTTTGGCCGATTTTGATTAAAAGCTTATTTTTTCCGGTCCCGGGGGGTGTTTAACTTAAATATAAAATTTCAACCTCGTAAGCTCAATTCCTTCATGCTTAAAATTGAACACAGACACACACCCACACCCACCCACCCACCCACCCACCCACAGACAGACCATGTCGCGAAAACCACTTTTTTGGATTCAGGGGACCTCAAAACGTGAAGATCCATCAAAATCTCGACATCGAATTTTTTGACATGAATCCAATACTTTCTCTCTTATATATATTACATATATACATAGGGAAAGTAAAAAACTAGACTATTATAAGGAATTTTTCAATGCGCTTTTTTTTAAAATGAATTAAATTCATAAGAGATTATTGGGACTTCGAGCTATAATTTTTTTAATGACTTATTAAAAAATTATCGTAATTAACTTTTTTGTTATCAAACAAATACAAAAAAACTATCTGTCCCAATAATCTTTAATTTTTTTTTAAATTTAAAAATGAATTATTGTTATTATTAATCACATATTAATTAAGAAATTTTTAAAATAAGCTTAGATGATTTATTTAAAATTCAACTGTCAAATTAGTTCAGCATTCTTGCAATAGATGGCATGCTAGTCTAACAGCTGATCCCGTAATAGCCTATATCTGGCCTATATTTATATATTTTTATGCTTTTATAAAAGACACATAATATATAATAACATTTATAAAGTATTTATTGTTAAAAGATCAATGAAAATCAACCAAATGCATTAAATATCATTAGCTACCATTCTGACATCTCTTAGCAAATTTTTGAATTACCTGATTTTTTTGGGCATACTTTTTATGACACATTACGCCATCTTCTCGGGAAAAACATGCGTAGCCACTTCGCTCCCGTAGCCCCTTAAATTGTTTTGCTGTAGAAGTGGGAGGAAGAAGGGAATAAATAGATTCAGCAATAAAACTTGCAAAATCTAATAATGTTTCAGTCTAAATTTATTGAACCATTAACATTATATTTTTGCATTTTAGAATACCATCTCTACCTCCTAATTTTATTAAATTGTTCAAAATAAATTTCGATCTTAGGTCGTTTCTCTGACCTCATTTATAAATTTTATGTCATACGAGTATTTTATTAAAATCCATAAAAAGTTTTGAATTGAAATATACGAGCAAACAGACAGACAGATATATAAAATATATGATATTCACGTATTGCGTTCGTTCTATAATAAATGAGTATCCATTTTTTTGAACACCCCCTCAAACAGGCGCATTATTTTTATTCATTTTTTAATTCATTGGGGAACTTTTCATTTCATCTCAATGGATGTCTCTCCATTAAAGTTTTAAAAGAAGTAAACTTGGCTGTCTTTTTTGGCCTTTGGTATTTCTCTTAGATACAGTAACAATCCCACAGGTTTTCTTATTTTAATAATCAATATCAAGAAAGATTTTTTAAATAAAAAAATAAGAATTTAGCTTTATTGGCCTCCGGTATATGCCATTTAACCATATAGGCTTACAATATTAATATTTATAATAATTTATAAATTTGGAATAAAAAATAATTCATGATATTATAGGAAGGATACAAAAAGAAAAATCTGGTGTGACTGTCGCACAGCACGCAACTTTCTCTTCGAAAGTTGTGTTCTGTTCTTGTCACATCAGATTTTTTGTGTCGATATATATTTAGTTTCCGACAGTAAGGTACATTCCAATTTTTTTTTTTTTTTTTTTTTCCCACTTTTACATTCCAATTTCAAGATGTAAAATTTTTTTTTTTTAAAAACACTCACACTTTTCTCTCATTCACACTCACATTCACACAGTCTTTTCGACAACTCAGGCCATTTAAGACTTTTACGATAACCGTTATTTATGAATTTATCTATTATTTGGGTCCAGGCATTCTTATTTAAGCCATTTGGTATCCAAATGGCTTAAATAAAATCATCGGACTGCCTGGATGTAAAATTTAAAAGTATAGAAAATATTTATATTTTGTTACCATAGCAACCATTTCTCCTATCTTATGAAGTACAAGACTAAAGTGGTCTTAAAAAGATTTCAATGGAAAATGAGAATATACATTTTAAAGAGCATCTAAAAAATAATTGATTTTTGAATTTTAATCAAAATTGGAGCGAATTTTGAGAAAATCGAAAAAAAACTGAAAAAGTGCATCAGTAAAGTACTAGTTTTCTTTGGTCGATTTTGTTCAAAAGCTTCGTGTCACATGCCAGAGGGTGCCTAACTGAAATATAAAATTTCAACTTTCTACCTCTTTTTGTTCTTGAGATATTTTGTTCACAGACAGACCATGTTGCTAAAACTACTTTTTTGGACTCAGGGGTCCTCAAAACGTGTATATCCATCAAAATCTCGACTTCGAATTTTCAACATGAAGATAGGACTCTATTTTCCTTTTTTTTTAAAGCATATAAAATATCTGTCAAGATACCGATTAGCATTTTCAAGTTTTCTTGAGAAACTCCATAAATCACATTTTTATCAAAATCGATATTTTAGTAAAAATCGATTGAAAACTCATAATTTTGTAGAGAAACAGAAAGCAAGCAAAGATTAATATATAGGCCTATTCTTAAATTCTTTAATAAATTTGTACTAAAATATTTTTTTCTAATTGCCAAAAATTAAGAGTATCTCAATTTCCTTAAAGAATTTCTTCCTGAAAAGGGAATTTTTTTTATTTATACTCTATTATTTTTTTTTTTAACTAGCTTTATACTTAGATCAATCACTTTTTGTATTAAAATTATTAGTTTGATAAGAAGAAGCTGGAATTCATTCTACAAATCCAGAATCAACAGAGATCCTATCATCAGATTAAAATAAAGCCTTAATAAATCATCATAAATGTTAATTTAAATTTTATTTTTTATCATTCTAAAGAGATGTTTTTAATTAAATGCTTCTTAATTTATCTGAAAACTTTCTCTTTTTATACTTGTTTTTAAGTTGAATTTCTTTCTCAATTATCTGACCTTTTTTTTTTTTAACTTTATAAACGTTATTATTCTTATTTTACCATACAAATTAACTAGAAGTATATCTAATGTTCTCCTTGCTTTTTAATATTTCATATCCAATTTTAACTGACAGATAGTATTAATTAAGAAAAACAAAAAAATTCATGTTTTCAAAAGATTATCAAGAAAAAATAATGAAGTATATCTCTTTTCTGTCTTATTTTTTTGTTCGTAGCTAACCAAAATAGGAGCATTTTTTTTCTCTATGAGTTTTAGGATAATTTGATTCGCTTATGAGTTTTATTTTAAATAGGATTTCTCTGGTTGGTTATCATGTGAGGTTCGTGTAATGAGATATCTTAAAAAGTTATTATCTCATTTAAACAGAAGGGGAAAAAGAAAAGGACAAAAACTATTTCATTCCAATGTTAAGATAAATGGAATTAAACGATCTCGGTCTGCAATAAGCGTAAAAAAAATCCTCTCAAAATAATAGAAAAAAAAAAACTTAACAAAGTCTAATAAACGTCTATATTCTACAATCCAAGTAAAACAATCTGCTGTGACTGGCGCACAGCACACAACTTTCTCTTACCTAAGGGTGCCGTGCTGGTCACACCAGATTTTTTGTGTCGAGATATATTTGGTTGCTCTTAGCACTTTAGTTCCAAACTTGACCACGCGATGATTCATAGATGGAGCTGAGCTACAAATGCTTCCACATCAGTAAAATGTACTTCAAACGATTTCCACAAAAAATTTCCCTGATATACTTTTTAAAGAGCATCTAAAAAATAGTTAATTTATGAATTTTAAACAAAATCTTTGCAGCGAATTTTGAGAAAATCGTAAAAAACTGAAAAAGTACTTCACGAAAGTCTACTTCAAACGATTACAACGAAAAATTTCACTGATATACTTTTTAAAGAGCATCTAAAAAATAGTTCATTTATGAATTTTAAACAAAATCGTTAGAGCGAATTTTGAGAAAATCGAAAAAAACTGAAAAAGTACGTCAGTAAAGTACTAGTACTTTTTGATCGATTTTGTTCAAAAGATTATTTTCGCCACTTGGGAGGGTGCCTAACTTAAATATAAATTTTCAACCTCGTAGCTCTTTTAGTTCCTGAGATATTTTGTTCACAGTCACACAGACAGACCATGTCGCTAAATCATCGAATTTTTGACATGAATCGAATACTTTCTCTCTATATATTTCATATATAGGGTAAGAGAAAGTAAAATTTATAATTCTCAAACAAAATATTCTTTTTCTTCCTAAACTTCTATTACACTGATCCCAATCCAAATAGCTCGTTTTTTTATCTTTTTTTTTCTTGTGTTTACAGTCATGGACTTCTCGGATGTTGGGGCGAGTTGTTACTACCCCTGCACCTACAACCCTTCTACCAAAGGCCTCACGTAAAAAAAAGTCGCCTATAGTTGGTGTGGTAGGACCAGCTTCCAGTAGTGTTGCTATCCAAGTACAAAATCTACTCCAACTCTTCCATATCCCGCAAATTGGTTACTCCACCACCAGCAAGGATCTCAGCGACAAAGCAAGGTTAGCCATCATCATTTTGCTCTTACCGCATATTATAAATCTAAATTTAGATTCATACATGGAGTATAATTATATTTCATCAAAAAATCATTGCCTCCTTATGGGATTTCTAAGTTACAAAGCTTTTATCTTAATCTCAAAGAACCCTTATGGCCTGGTTTATCATTAATAATAATAACACTTTATGAATGGCCATTACTAAAGAGATGTTACTGTCTTGAACGAAAATGGATCTCTTAATTGAGAAAATTGCAAAGTAAATTGCACACAAAATATTCTGATTATTCTTTATTTGTCTTTGTTAAAGCTATTCAAATTAAAGAATTTATTTTTATGTTTACTAGAGTTTCTTCCTATATTTATTCTTCAATGTATGAATTTTATTATATTTATTTTGAAATTTTATATCTTTCCAGAGATGAATTTATTCCAGTTTTCTTTCAAAAAAAATTTTTCTTTCTTTGTAAATTTCATGAAACCATCAATCGAGTCAAGTTTTTCGAGTCGACTAATTGGCACTTTACCTAGTTTATAGTTTCCTTATTTATTTTTTATAGGTTCCCAAAGTAATACAAACCCCTATTTAATATGCAATCAATTGATCTTTCTTGGTAAGATGTTGCATAACTACAGGGCGCTCTCGATAAGTGCTGCCTCTAGTGTCAATTTTGTTAACTATCATAAAGGCTTGAAGATTTTGAGAGAAAGGGAAATGAAAATTTTTTTACCTCCCTCTTGATTTCTAAATTGCTTTAGATCCCGAAAAAGAAGTTACCAACTAATTTCAAATTTATTTGAGCCGTTTACTTATTTTTTGACAAATATCTCTGGTCTATTGATTTATTCAGGGAATATATTAAGGTGCGCTTCTCGGGGTGCTAATTTTGGGAGATTCCAGCGGCCACAATTTTGAAGCTATCGACCTCAAATTTTTTTTTAATTAAACCTATTTAAAATATCTACAACTTATAGAAGACCTTTTTTTGATTTTCGAAAAAAAAAATTTTTTTTTAGATTAATCGTATTAAATAAAAGATATTTAAAAAAAAGGAGCTCTATAAGTTGTAGATAATTAAATTAGTAATCATTGTGTTAAAGAATAATTATTTTTTTGCCTTTAATGAATTAGCTGGAATCTTTCAAATGAAATGGAATAAATCCCTTGTATTCCTATGGGAAAAACTAACGCCATCTCTTGCCGCCTAGAGTAATTCGGTAGTGAATCGTCGTCTAACGGTTTTTCGAGATGCGCATATCAAAAGGAAAAAAAAATTCTTAAGGTATTTCGTCCTTGTCCCAGTTTTATATAAATTTTTTATAATTTTGTCTAGACGATTATTTTAGACAGAATAAAATTGACTAAGAAGGATTTATTTTAATTGAAGTGATGTTTCAAGACTCTTGACTTCAATTGATTTTAACGACCAACCAAGTTGGATTCGAACAAGACCGATAACCCCAATGAATTTTTTAAAAGAAAAAAAAAATCGCTTTCTTTAAGCATTCTCTCTAGAATAAACTTTCATTTGGATACTTTAAAAAAAAAAATTCACATCTATTGATAAAATTTTAAATAAAAAAGAAGTTACGGAAAATATATCTTGTATGAGGGTGTTGTAATCTCGCTGACTTCTTCCGCCACACTAATGATATCTCTAGGGATATTTCTAACAACCTTTTGAGGTTTTGTTCTCTATCTAAAAATTCTTTTTAATTTGTATATATCCCACATATGAGGAGAAGAGGCTGCTGCCATTAATATATAAAATGATTGGCAGTGACGAATGATTTAATGAAATGTTTGCTCTCATCTCGAATGTGAGAGACGACCTAGGGACTGAATGTACATACATATAGCATGTATAATACCATACGTTTGCAGAGATAGTGGTTACCGAATGTCAATCGTCTCTCTCACTCTCTGTATATATATTGGAACTAGACTAGCAGCATTCACTCATTCATTCAATGATATTTGCATGCAATGCATTTAAATAAGCCCTTTGGACTATTTAATAAATAAATTAGGATTTAATAAATTTAGACAAAAATAGTATATAGCTACCATAAACCTAATAATTTATAAATAACTTAATAATCAAATTAGTTTGGAAAGAAATCGAGCCAGATATCCTCTAGAAAAATTATTAATTTTATTAATTGTTCATTCATAACAAAGTCTAGAGGAGGGTTCTGGAGCAATTAATCGAAAAATTGACTTCATCGATTCAATTGCTTACCTTCCAGTAGTAAACACAAACGAATTTAAGCCACCCTTTTATAGAAAAAAATAAATAAATTTATGAATACAAGTATGTTCTAAAGACCTCACAACAAAATTAAAAATTTGTTTTTCGATTTTATTCAATTCTCATTAAAATAGGTCATAAGTTTCAATGATTAATAATTAGTTCCAAAGGGGACCTCCTTTTGAATCGAAATTTACATGCAAATCCCCATAGGGAAGGAAGAACTGAAAAATGAATTTGAAAAATCTGAAATACTACATCACTAATGTACTTCAAACAATTTTCAGAACAAAATGAGAATATATATTTTAAAGGGGTTCTAAAAAATAATTGATTTATGAATTAATCAAAATCTTAGAGCAAATTTTGAGAAAATCGAAATAAACTGCTAAAGCGCCTTCGGCGAAGCCCGCTAGCCCGAGGGGCTTCGCCCCCTGGACCCCCAAGCTCGCCTACCGGCGAGCAATTGCCCGCCTTCGGCGGGCAAGTTTCCTGCACGGCCACGTTGAAACCCTAAGAATTCCCGGAGCGTAAACCTTAATTCGTGGCCAACCCTCAACATCGATGCCTCGTTTCTTCTTTAGCGCAAAAAACAAACTGATATCTCAACCCGTTTAAAAGTCATTATAAAATTAAAAAAAAAAAAAACTCCAAAATGAGAATTCAGTGTTTTTAAAATTAGAATTTGAAGCTTCGTAAATAAGGCCAAGGCAATAAATGTAATGTATCAGACAAATTATAACTTTTTTGGAATTAATAAAAAAAAAAAGTTGAGATTTAGAGTAAATTGAAAAAATCCTAGAATTTCGTAAAAATGGGGGAAGGGGAGGGTGGTTCGGTTAAAACACAGGTTAAAACTAAAACCGGTTACACCAGATTTTTTGTTTCAGGATATTTTTTTCTTTTTATTTAATTTAAATCCTAAGGCCCGAGGTCACTAAATAACTTTACATCCCGTTGAAGATATTTATTCAGAAGCTTAAATCGAAAAAATCATGTTGATGTATTATTTACAATTGATATCTTTTATCGTTTAAAACAACCATTTCTCAAACTTATTTTGCTGACTGTCCCCTTTTTTAGAAATTTTTTAATTTTTATTTTCACATCTGTAAACGAAGATTTAATTCAATTTACAGAAAGAGAGAGGAGAGATTGGCAATGTTTGAAAATTTGCACGGCAAGTGGGATCTGAATTGGGTGGGCAACTCTCAGATTCGTAACCGCACAGTTTGATCCGGTTAACCCTGAGCACTCCTATAGATTTAGTAATCTACAAAAGACATAAATTTATGACATAACTAATGAGAAAATTAAAGGAATTTTTCAATTTGAAAGGAGTTTGATAATATCAGGTTCTATTTGAGTAAAATACAACGAAAAGTCGCCGCGTTCAGTAACTTGAAGCCAATTTATCTTTTAAGGTTATCAACATTTCTACAATACTATATAAATCCAAGTGAGAAAAATGAATGCATTACCTGTAATAACAAAAATTAGACGATATTAATTTTTAATTTACTTTAGTACGTGATTAGCAGTATTTTTTTATCTGCCCACGCGATTTCTGCACCTTATCTCAATGCCACATAATTTTCTCTGGGTCATGTACGGCCCCCAAAGTCCCTGAAACGCTCTCAGGAGGGGGGGGCGTTATCGGCACTATGTTGAGAGCCTATGGTTTAAAAGATGTTAGAGAAATATAATAGTATTATTCTAAAGATTTTATAAAATTTAAATTTCTTCAAAAAAAATTATTAAATCTCACGAAATAGTTTAATGTGTATTAAAAATTATATAGAGATTCTAATAATATTAAATAAATTAGGGGTTTAAATTTGTTTTGGCGGGTGGGAGGATAGGGGTGGGGCCATGAATTTCGAAAATTCGCTTCTTAAATGACGCCTACACAATAAAAGTAATCTACATGCCAAATTTCAACTTTATAGGTATTATAGTTTAGGCTGGGCGTTGTCATCACTTAGTAAAGTCAGTCAATCATCAGTCAGTCAGTCACAAGTCTCTTTATATATATAGAGATGGAGAAGAGAAAAGAAGAAAAGTGTTAGGAAAAAAATGCATTTTTACAAAAATGATGGAATTGTGGTACTAGTGACCGAATTTCAAAAAACAACCCCAAAATTAATTTTATGAAATGGGGGAGATAGGGGGGGGGGGCTTAACTTAGAAGCTTATTGGTAATCTCATTTCAGTTAAAAGTTGAAAAATCCGAATTTTTCACAAAAATTGAGATTTGGGGTACTTAAGGGCCGAATTTCAAAAAACCCCGAAATTAGTTTTTAGGGGTTCATTTAGGGGGCTTTTAGCGTAGAAAGCATATTGATATCTCATTTCAGTAAAAAGTTCTAAAAATCCTGAATTTTTTACAAAAATGGCGATTTGGGGTACTTTAGGGCCCGAATTTCAAAAAACCCTGAAACAACGAATTTAGATATTCTTCTAAGGAAGGTTTTAGCGAAGAAAGCAAATTAATATCTCATCTCGTTTAAGAGTTATTAAAGAAATAGTAAAATCAAAATTTTACCCAAAAATGTCGATTTGGGGGTCTTAAAATCGGAATTTCGAAAATTCGCTTCTTAAATGACGCCTACGCAATAAAAGTAATCTACATGCCAAATTTCAACTTTATAGGTATTATAGTTTAGGCTGGGCGTTGTCATCACTTAGTAAGTCAGTCATGTCAGTCAGTTAGTCACAAGTCTCTTTATATATATAGAGATGGAGAAAAGAAGAAAAGTGTTGGGAAAAAAATGCATTTTTTACAAAAATGATGAATTGTGGTACTTAGCGACCGAATTTCAAAAAACAACCCCAAAATTAATTTTATGAGATGGGGGGGGGGTGGAGATAGGGGGGGGAGCTTTAGCGTAGAAAGCATATTGATATCTCATTTCAGTTAAAAGTTGAAAAATCCGAATTTTTCACAAAAATAGAGATTTGGGGTACTTAGGGGCCGAATTTCAAAAAACCCCGAAATTAGTTTTTAGGGGTTCATTTAGGGGGGCTTTTAGCGTAGAAAGCATATTGATATCTCATTTCAGTTAAAAGTTGAAAAATCCGAATTTTTCACAAAAATAGAGATTTGGGGTACTTAGGGGCCGAATTTCAAAAAACCCCGAAATTAGTTTTTAGGGGTTCATTTAGGGGGGCTTTTAGCGTAGAAAGCATATTGATATCTCATTTCAGTAAAAAGTTCTAAAAATCCGAATTTTTTACAAAAATGGCGATTTGGGGCACTTTAGGGCCGAATTTCAAAAAACCCTGAAACAACGAATTTAGATATTCTTCTAAGGAAGGTTTTAGCGAAGAGAGCAAATTAATATCTCATCTCGTTTAAGAGTTATTAAAGAAATAGTAAAATCAAAATTTTACCCAAAAATGTCGATTTGGGGGGTCTTAAAATCGGAATTTCGAAAATTCGCTTCTTAAATGACGCCTACGCAATAAAAGTAATCTACATGCCAAATTTCAACTTTATAGGTATTATAGTTTAGGCTGGGCGTTGTCATCACTTAGTAAGTCAGTCAGTCAGTCAGTCAGTTAGTCACAAGTCTCTTTATATATATAGAGATGGAGAAGAGAAGAAAAGTGTTGGGAAAAAAATGCATTTTTTACAAAAATGATGAATTGTGGTACTTAGCGACCGAATTTCAAAAAACAACCCCAAAATTAATTTTATGAGATGGGGGGGGGGTGGAGATAGGGGGGGGGGGGCTTTAGCGTAGAAAGCATATTGATATCTCATTTCAGTTAAAAGTTGAAAAATCCGAATTTTTCACAAAAATAGAGATTTGGGGTACTTAGGGGCCGAATTTCAAAAAACCCCGAAATTAGTTTTTAGGGGTTCATTTAGGGGGGCTTTTAGCGTAGAAAGCATATTGATATCTCATTTCAGTTAAAAGTTGAAAAATCCGAATTTTTCACAAAAATAGAGATTTGGGGTACTTAGGGGCCGAATTTCAAAAAACCCCGAAATTAGTTTTTAGGGGTTCATTTAGGGGGGCTTTTAGCGTAGAAAGCATATTGATATCTCATTTCAGTAAAAAGTTCTAAAAATCCGAATTTTTTACAAAAATGGCGATTTGGGGCACTTTAGGGCCGAATTTCAAAAAACCCTGAAACAACGAATTTAGATATTCTTCTAAGGAAGGTTTTAGCGAAGAGAGCAAATTAATATCTCATCTCGTTTAAGAGTTATTAAAGAAATAGTAAAATCAAAATTTTACCCAAAAATGTCGATTTGGGGGTCTTAAAATCGGAATTTCGAAAATTCGCTTCTTAAATGACGCCTACGCAATAAAAGTAATCTACATGCCAAATTTCAACTTTATAGGTATTATAGTTTAGGCTGGGCGTTGTCATCACTTAGTAAGTCAGTCAGTCAGTCAGTCAGTTAGTCACAAGTCTCTTTATATATATAGAGATGGAGAAAAGAAGAAAAGTGTTGGGAAAAAAATGCATTTTTTACAAAAATGATGAATTGTGGTACTTAGCGACCGAATTTCAAAAAACAACCCCAAAATTAATTTTATGAGATGGGGGGGGGGGTGGAGATAGGGGGGGGGGGCTTTAGCGTAGAAAGCATATTGATATCTCATTTCAGTTAAAAGTTGAAAAATCCGAATTTTTCACAAAAATAGAGATTTGGGGTACTTAGGGGCCGAATTTCAAAAAACCCCGAAATTAGTTTTTAGGGGTTCATTTAGGGGGGCTTTTAGCGTAGAAAGCATATTGATATCTCATTTCAGTTAAAAGTTGAAAAATCCGAATTTTTCACAAAAATAGAGATTTGGGGTACTTAGGGGCCGAATTTCAAAAAACCCCGAAATTAGTTTTTAGGGGTTCATTTAGGGGGGCTTTTAGCGTAGAAAGCATATTGATATCTCATTTCAGTAAAAAGTTCTAAAAATCCGAATTTTTTACAAAAATGGCGATTTGGGGCACTTTAGGGCCGAATTTCAAAAAACCCTGAAACAACGAATTTAGATATTCTTCTAAGGAAGGTTTTAGCGAAGAGAGCAAATTAATATCTCATCTCGTTTAAGAGTTATTAAAGAAATAGTAAAATCAAAATTTTACCCAAAAATGTCGATTTGGGGGTCTTAAAATCGGAATTTCGAAAATTCGCTTCTTAAATGACGCCTACGCAATAAAAGTAATCTACATGCCAAATTTCAACTTTATAGGTATTATAGTTTAGGCTGGGCGTTGTCATCACTTAGTAAGTCAGTCAGTCAGTCAGTCAGTTAGTCACAAGTCTCTTTATATATATAGAGATGGAGAAAAGAAGAAAAGTGTTGGGAAAAAAATGCATTTTTTACAAAAATGATGAATTGTGGTACTTAGCGACCGAATTTCAAAAAACAACCCCAAAATTAATTTTATGAGATGGGGGGGGGTGGAGATAGGGGGGGGGGGCTTTAGCGTAGAAAGCATATTGATATCTCATTTCAGTTAAAAGTTGAAAAATCCGAATTTTTCACAAAAATAGAGATTTGGGGTACTTAGGGGCCGAATTTCAAAAAACCCCGAAATTAGTTTTTAGGGGTTCATTTAGGGGGGCTTTTAGCGTAGAAAGCATATTGATATCTCATTTCAGTTAAAAGTTGAAAAATCCGAATTTTTCACAAAAATAGAGATTTGGGGTACTTAGGGGCCGAATTTCAAAAAACCCCGAAATTAGTTTTTAGGGGTTCATTTAGGGGGGCTTTTAGCGTAGAAAGCATATTGATATCTCATTTCAGTAAAAAGTTCTAAAAATCCGAATTTTTTACAAAAATGGCGATTTGGGGCACTTTAGGGCCGAATTTCAAAAAACCCTGAAACAACGAATTTAGATATTCTTCTAAGGAAGGTTTTAGCGAAGAGAGCAAATTAATATCTCATCTCGTTTAAGAGTTATTAAAGAAATAGTAAAATCAAAATTTTACCCAAAAATGTCGATTTGGGGGTCTTAAAATCGGAATTTCGAAAATTCGCTTCTTAAATGACGCCTACGCAATAAAAGTAATCTACATGCCAAATTTCAACTTTATAGGTATTATAGTTTAGGCTGGGCGTTGTCATCACTTAGTAAGTCAGTCAGTCAGTCAGTCAGTTAGTCACAAGTCTCTTTATATATATAGAGATGGAGAAAAGAAGAAAAGTGTTGGGAAAAAAATGCATTTTTTACAAAAATGATGAATTGTGGTACTTAGCGACCGAATTTCAAAAAACAACCCCAAAATTAATTTTATGAGATGGGGGGGGGGGTGGAGATAGGGGGGGGGCTTTAGCGTAGAAAGCATATTGATATCTCATTTCAGTTAAAAGTTGAAAAATCCGAATTTTTCACAAAAATAGAGATTTGGGGTACTTAGGGGCCGAATTTCAAAAAACCCCGAAATTAGTTTTTAGGGGTTCATTTAGGGGGGCTTTTAGCGTAGAAAGCATATTGATATCTCATTTCAGTTAAAAGTTCTAAAAATCCGAATTTTTTACAAAAATGGCGATTTGGGGTACTTTAGGGCCGAATTTCAAAAAACCCTGAAACAACGAATTTAGATATTCTTCTAAGGAAGGTTTTAGCGAAGAAAGCAAATTAATATCTCATCTCGTTTAAGAGTTATTAAAGAAATAGTAAAATCAAAATTTTACCCAAAAATGTCGATTTGGGGGTCTTAAAATCGGAATTTCGAAAATTCGCTTCTTAAATGACGCCTACGCAATAAAAGTAATCTACATGCCAAATTTCAACTTTATAGGTATTATAGTTTAGGCTGGGCGTTGTCATCACTTAGTAAGTCAGTCAGTCAGTCAGTCAGTTAGTCACAAGTCTCTTTATATATATAGAGATGGAGAAAAAAAGAAAAGTGTTGGGAAAAAAATGCATTTTTTACAAAAATGATGAATTGTGGTACTTAGCGACCGAATTTCAAAAAACAACCCCAAAATTAATTTTATGAGATGGGGGGGGGGTGGAGATAGGGGGGGGGGGCTTTAGCGTAGAAAGCATATTGATATCTCATTTCAGTTAAAAGTTGAAAAATCCGAATTTTTCACAAAAATAGAGATTTGGGGTACTTAGGGGCCGAATTTCAAAAAACCCCGAAATTAGTTTTTAGGGGTTCATTTAGGGGGGCTTTTAGCGTAGAAAGCATATTGATATCTCATTTCAGTTAAAAGTTGAAAAATCCGAATTTTTCACAAAAATAGAGATTTGGGGTACTTAGGGGCCGAATTTCAAAAAACCCCGAAATTAGTTTTTAGGGGTTCATTTAGGGGGGCTTTTAGCGTAGAAAGCATATTGATATCTCATTTCAGTAAAAGTTCTAAAAATCCGAATTTTTTACAAAAATGGCGATTTGGGGTACTTTAGGGCCGAATTTCAAAAAAACCCTGTGTTCGCGCCAGAAAATGGATCACGAATTCTCCGCTAGATGGCAGCAGGCGGACCGAAACCGGAAACCGGAACTGGCTCAGGTCACTCTACTAAAACCTGAAGCCTTCAAGTCTCCACTTCGTTTCCGACTTGTGCCAAGTATTGCTGGAAATCTGCGTTCTGCTATTTGAAAAACTACATCGTTCTGCGTCCCTACCAAAACTCCGAGCTGGTAAACGGTTTAGGGCCGGAATTCCATTTACCTGATACACTACTTGACTTCTGCCTATCATCTGATTCTCCTTCGATTTACTTACGGAACCACGCCAGATATATCATTTCCATCTACCACGCCACGCTATTCTACTATACTCATTATTCATCCAATCTCTTTTCCTCAATTTATTTTCTTCCATTCTTAATTACCGGTTATTCAAAATTTTCCACCCTTTCGGCCCAAACCCTGTTAAATTCCTCTTTTCAGTTCCAACTTTGAAGAAAAGAAGAAGTCTTTTTTTATAACAAATTTGTGAATAAATTAATTCTGTGTCATAATTCATCGTCTTTTCATTCCGTTTTTTCCCAGGACTAAGTCGGTCTCATGTAAGCTAAAAATACAGTCCTACCCACCATCTTCCAGCATCATTTGTAACCCGACAAAATGGTCCTGATCGACCCGGATAACTTTTCTGACCATCCTGTCACCCCCCCGTTGAATTCCTTCACATTTCAACACTTTTCCTAGGAAGCAGAAATTCATACATCGTCATCGTGGTCGACTGGACGCCTATAGACTTGAACAGCCATCTTGTTTCCGGTTTCACCGTTCCCTAGCCTGGTGGCCATCGTGGTTCAATTTAGTGTTCCTCCGCCATCTTGGTTCGTGTTTATCGTTCCTTCGTCTAAACTGTTTACT
>JAKCPI010012011.1:0-28465 GCA_023213315.1 Euborellia annulipes | reverse complement strand
AGGAGACATCTCAATTAGAGGTGGATAATTTTATTACCATGAGGTGGATTTGAACTCGAGTTGTCTTCAATTTCGGATTATAAACCTTTTAACGCTTGCTTTATCCCCCTCGGCTAATCGCCTTCTCCTCGAATTATTTAAAGTATTAAAAATAACTGCTCACCTTCCGGGCCCATGCCGAGAATATATACATTTTTATTTTTATAAAATTCATTTAAGGTCTTTTCGATATTTAAGGCCATTGGAGCCCCCGGCTCTCTATTTATTTCAATTCCATTTTGATCCATTTCATGAGACCCGAACCCGTGACCTTTGGTACCAATATACATACAGGTGTATGTAATATATAATTAATAATACAAAAACAATGTATAGCTGAGATGCTATATTAATAAGAAGGTAGAAATGAGAGATGCAGCTAAGGTTATTTCTTTATTCATTTAATTCACACAGCTGACGTTTCGGTTCCGTGTTTGAACCAATCCTCAGAGCTGGCGGAAAATCATTATGAAGAGTGTCATAGTGAATTTATATATTGTTAAACGAACTCTTATATAATAACAACTGTTTAACAATGAAATAAAATCCACTTTCATAATGATTTTCCTCCAGCTCTGAGGAGGTGAGTCAGCTGTGTGAACAAAAAGAACTAAAGAAAAAATAACCTTAGCTGCATCTCTCATTTCTATCTTATTAATAAGTATTTCAAAATAAATTTATTTTTTTATTAATACTAAAAAAACCTATAGTAGGTATATTTGTGCTTCATCAGCTAGCGCCACGAGCGGGATCTCTTTTTACTATTCTTAGATAGAGAGACGTGACTTGAGTGCAATCGTCAGTGCAGCCAAACGACCCTACCTGCTTGCAAGAGGAACTAGATTCCACCCCGCCTCCCCTCTCCCTTCTACCCCTTCCCCTAGGGACTCAGGAACCGTACTTTTTTGCCAAATAAAAAAAAACCAAGGGGAAACGTAATGCAATTATTTTTCTCTTTGACCAGACTTGAGAAGTTCAATTTAACTTTACTTGCATGATAAAATATTTACTCGATTCTTTTTTTTTTTATTTCCTATGATAAGGCTAAAAGGAAAAGAGTGGGAGGCTGACAGACATGTATGTGTCCAGTAGCTTTTGGTTTTGTTGAAGGATATTTATTTTTCACAAATAACAAATTGCCCTCGGGGCTTGGTGTAGAGGTTAGCGTGCTAACCTCATATATTAAAAGTCGCGAGTTCGGACCCCAGGCAGTTCGATGATTTTATTTAAGCCA
Organism: Euborellia annulipes; assembly: GCA_023213315.1. NCBI lineage: Eukaryota > Metazoa > Arthropoda > Insecta > Dermaptera > Anisolabididae > Euborellia > Euborellia annulipes. The sequence goes on along the minus strand of JAKCPI010012011.1, from coordinate 27,192 downwards.
TTTGGATACCAGATGGTTTAAATAAGAATGCCTGGACCCCAATGTATATTAACGTTATCGTAAATGTCTTATATGGCCTGAGTTGCAGTGTGAGTGTGAGTGTGAATGAGAAAAAAGTGTGTTTAAAAAAAAAAAAAAAAAAACATAACAAATTGTATAAAGATAGGAGAGAAAATTCAAATTGTAGAGGTTTATTCAATTATAGAAATAAATAATATATATAAATTATTGTCGGTACCTCAAAAAGAAAAAACGTTATTAAACCCCGTCCACTGGATCTGGAACTTTCAAACTAAATTGTGCTTCCTTCCTAAAAAAAAAATTTTTTTAAATTTTTTTAAAGTCTTTTTCGGCTTTTAAGGCCATTTAGACCCCATCTCTATTTATTTCAAATTATTTATAGCCAATTCAAATGAAATAAATTTTTCTCGCTTGGGGCGGGAAGCGAACCCGGGATCTTAGGCACGAGAAGCTAATGTCTTCTCTCTAAGCCACGGGTCACGCGCAAAAAAATTTAATCTTATTTTAAAATAGTTGAAAATAAGTTCATTTCCTTCCCAAGGGGGGGGTAAAAGGGGTAATTGCCCCCCCCCCTGAGATTTAAAAAAATACTTTTTTCAAAAAAATAAAATGTATTTTGAATGTAAAATTTTAAAAATTAATACTTAAAAATTTGATTAGTATTTATATTCTGGCAAACAAGTACAGAATTCGCCTTTAAATTACCGAAATTAAGAAAAAAATGTGTGCTGTGCGACCAGTCACTCCAGATTACCCCCCCCCCCGAGAAACACCTCTGGATCCACCACTATTCCTTCCCGAAGAAAGCCATTATTTATTCTTGATGAAAGTTGGAGGGAGGGGGGAAGAAGACGAAAGTTGTGTTGAATGAGAATATAAAGTAAAATTTTATTTTTTATTTTGTGGAACTTTTTTTCAAAAGCATCAATGGATAAGCAGATACATTTAATATTTGCTTTTCTACATTTATTTTTTTATTTATTTATTTTTTTTTTACATAAATTACTTATTTTTTTCACATGTTCTAATAAAATTAATTTTTATTATTTTTTTGAAAGCAGAATTTGTCATGTAATGCCAATTTTTATGTAGGCCTTACATAAATCATATTCATTATCAGAATTTATTTCACAATAGGACATGCAATGCCATCTTTTGGATAATAGAAGAAACATGTATAAAAAAATTAATTAAAAAATTTTAATAAATACGTCTTTATTAAAATAAATCTAAAAAATAGTCATATTTATTTTATTTTATTTAATAATGACTTAATTCTTTATTAACAATAAGGGTAGTATAAATTTAGAAAAGAATATATATTATTTTGATACGAGTTAAATTAGCCGCGTTACTCCCTCTCTCGTTTGTTGTCCAATCAGCGTCGCTTCTTTTTGCTCTCTCTTCGTCATCAAAAGCTGACTGTCACTTCGTTGCCTTTTATTAATTGTGAATTCTCTTTATAATCATGTATTTATATTTATTTATTTATAATGTGTGTATAATACTTATGGTGTATTCATAGTGTTTTAAAGAATCAAGTGAAAATAAAAAGTGAGATGGACATAAATAGAAATTAAAACGGTGAGTGACATTCAATCATGTTCATCTCAATAACCTTTCTAATAAGTATTTTATAAAAAAATATATTTTCATAAGCTTTTTTTATACAGTAATAAAAGAATAAATTGACTTTTTATACAAGTGAAGTCAATAAAATAATTTTTTATGATCATAATTAATAATAGATTTTTATTGTCTCTTTGTTCCAGGCGAATCAACATTATTGTCACCAAGCATCTACCATCCCTGAACGCAAAAATTTTGGTGAGTTTTTTTTTTTTTTGTACTTTCACTAGTTGCATAATCTGACTTTGGCGAACCTTAGGCTGGTGCTCATTCTCTTGAACTTTCTTGATATTTATTATTTAATTTTTACTTTCTCTTACCCTATATATGAAATATATAGAGAGAGAAAGTATTGTGATCATGTCAAAAATTCGATGTCGAGATACATGTTTTTATTCACGTATGGATATAAAAAAGACTGGTTATTATATAATTATTAATTAACAAGTCTCAAGGCCAGTGGGGTCTTTTAATACACCAACATTATTTTATAAATAGAAAAGCATACAACCAAGTATTTATTAATTTAAATAATCGAAAAAGGTTCGCTTATTTTAAATTTGATAGATCGCTAAATACTGTACTGTGGTTCAGTAGTAGGAGATTCACACTTTTTTCTCATTCACACTCACACTCACACACACATTCACACTGTCTTTTCGGCAGCTCAGGCCATATAAGACATTTACGATAACCGTTATTTATGAATTTATATATAATTAGGGTCCAGGCATTTTTATTTAAGCCATCTGGTATCCAGATGGCTTAAATAAAATCATCGGACTGCCTAGGGTCCGAACCCGCGACGTTTGGTATATGAGGTTAGCACGCTAACCTCTACACCACGCCCCGTGGGCTAGTAGGAGATGTTGAGTACAAATCGACAGATCCGAGGTATTTACCTTTTACGCTTATTTAATTTAATAAATACTTGGTTGTTTGTTTTTCATAATTACTTCATGGATCAACACATGTTATATACCGGTATAATTCTTTACTTATTTTGGTAACTAATTTGAAATTTGAAGTATCAAAGCGGGAGATGAATTTGTATATTAAATCGAGAGACAACATCAGCTATCTATTTCACCCCTCTCTTTACTGGCTAAGTTGAAATACAGTAGAAATTCGATTATTAGAACAAATAGAACCAATTATTTCCGGATAAACAAGATTTTTAAATTTTCACTCTTCACACTTCTGCAGGCATTTAGGGGTTAATTGTATGAATATTTTTCAATTATTATACTCTTGGGGGACGTTTCCTCTGATTTTTTAGAATCATAGTTCGGATAATCGAGTTCATTCTGAAAATCCTTGACTATTAATCTCATTTGGAAAAAAATAAAAAAACTTTGTTTTTGTTTTTTCCTTCCTACACCCTTGCCAAAAAATCAGCATGGTTGAGGAGGTTCGGTCTATATTATATATTATCTAACTCTGAGCAAAATTTACACCAATTAATGGACTAAAGATGGTTCATGATAAATGGACCGAAACGTCTCCAGCTTATTCGTAAAGCATTCAGAGAATTTTCTTTTTTGACTGCCTCTGTTTCCATACTTATATTTTTACTTTCTCTTATTTGTCTTGTCGCCGAAACTTGGTGAGTTAGGCCAGAATAGTTACAGCCGTTTTAATAACTCCAAAAAAGTCTGCATCCGTAGAGAACGTTACTTCATTCATTTCATATTCCAACATGACGATCAAATCAAAGTAAAATAATAAAAAGTGCCGGTTTGTGTCTTGTTTATATTATTTTCTGGCGAGCGTCTATTTATAAAAATTACATTTTATTAGAATTTATTTAACAAAGCTCTATTAGGGACTCTTCCTAGTTCGTGAGAGGATTGAACCATCACCATGTTTTTGTTTTTTTTTTCATTATTATAATATTTTGTTGTTTTCTAAACATGTTCAAAAAATATACAGGCTCTCTCTCTCGCTATGTAACCATGTTTTTTTATTTTATTTAAATATTCCGGCTTATGTTTGTGTTTATATAGATAATATAGGATAATTCAAATTCTACAGAATGTATGCCTTCGAGCTAGGGATTTGGGATTTATTATGAAAGAGAAAAATATAATATCATTGTTTATGTAAATAATTTATTTTGAAAATGGAACAAGTAAAGAAAATTAATGAAAGGTCGAAGGCGGGCGGCGGAGCTAGTAATAATTAACGTCTAAAAAAAAAAATTGAATAACATTATATTCTATTAAAAAAAAGGTGAAAACTAAATTGAATCTCTTATCTTGTTTCTTTCTTATTTAAAAAAAGGGGAATAATAATTACACATTTTCTCATTTATATCTTTATTTGGTTGTTGTTGTTGCTGTTGTTGTTATTGTTCACATTATCAAAAAAATAACATCAACAAACAACAAAAACAAACGGAAATGAATTTCTTTTCTCTTTTCAGTTTTTGTTTGTTGTTAATTCAATTTCCAAATTGAAAAATGTCTTAGCCATATTGAAATTACCTTTGTGTGTGTGTGTGGTTGAGGGAAGAGGTCTTTGTTCGTTGGTTGGTCCAGGGCGCCTTCTGACATGATTTGCCTTTTAATTTTATAACCTGATGGTAATTGGAGCTCCATGTCTCAGGTTATCACAACGCAGGTGGCCATTTCCCACTTGGATCCGATTTATGGGATCAAAATACGATCTTTCACTTTTGATTAGTCTTGTTTTCACATCATTTCATTCTCTCTAAACAAAAAAGTTTTTGCTTAACTATTAATAAACTATGACAGGAATTACTCAAGGGATCAAAGAATTTTTATCTAGATTCTAAAACGTTAGTAGAGTTATGACAATAATAATACAGAAATAAGTCCGAATCTTTTGAAGGATTTGCAGAGAGTTTGCTTGAACAACTAAAGACGGTATTCCTTCAAAGATTCAAATAAAAAACTCGACCGTAGGTTCTCGTAGAAACATTTTGTAAATTAAAATTAATAAATACTAGATTATTTGTTTCAAAGGTTTTATTAATTATAAAATTAACGCATGATACGTATTTTGACAATTCTTTGTCATCATAACAACTGCTTAAATTCTAAATGATTAGAAAATAACTTCTGATGATGACAAGGAATTGTCGAAATACGTATCATGCGTTAATTTTATAGTTGCTTTTTGAGGTTGTGGCTGTGATGTGATTATAGTGGAGAATTGGAGATATCAGCAAATTTGGGATTGTCCAGGTTTATAAAACTCCCAGAATAAGACGTTTCGGCCTGAATTAATTGGGCATATTCAGTTATTGGGAATTATACACATAGTGCAAGTACATATGTGATCAAACCAGGACTCGTCAATAATAATATGTATTTGCTTCATACAAAATTATATGGCTCCTGTGCCCAAGCTCAGAGATCATTATTATCTCTGAGCTTGGGCACAGGAGCCATTTAAGGAGACGTTTAGCCTAAACGGCTAAAAGTTTAGAAAAATCGAAAATTTTTAAGATTTTTTTTGCTTTGGTCACCCCTAATACAATTTTAGATATCCCTGAAAGCAAAAAACATATATTTACGATTTTCTATAGTTCTTTGGCTTTCTAAAAATCATTCATTTGTAAAAATCTGTTAATTATTAACGAAATTATAAACACAAACATCATCAAAGAAAAAACAACAGTACACTCACTGATCGAAAAAAATAAACTTCTTTTTCTTTTTACAAGTATAAAGAAAGATCTCAGCCAAAAACATCGGAGATGCAAAAAGGGCGCCTCGCATTATTTTTGCCCAGCGTCGAGGTGAAATCAAAAAATGTGCCTCGCTTTTCTGATTTATATAAAAGCGAGGAAATATTTTCACTTAAATAAAACCCCTACAGAATTTTATTTGTTTCATATATCCTCGCTTTTATATAAATCAGAAAAGCGAGGCGCATTTTTTTGATTTCACCTCGACGCTGGGCAAAAATAATGCGAGGCGCCCCTTTTTGCATCTCCGATGTTTTTGGCTGAGATTTCACTTCTTTTTGTGAAATATTGCATTTAAATATTATATAATAATTTTTGTTTATTAAATATTAAGTTATCCCATGAATAGATATTTTAATATGCATTCCAAACAGTAAAAAATAAATACATCATTTGGTATTAATTCAAAACGATAAACATAGGATTTCACCAAATTTTATAAAATTTTAAGTTTTTTATTTTTGTTATGTTGGTAAAATGTAAATACATCGTTTGGTATCTATTCAAAACGATAAACATAGGATTTCTCCAAATTTTATAAAATTTTAGGTTTTTTATTTTTGTTATGTTAGTAGGATGTAAATACATCGTTTGGTATCTATTCAAAACGATAAACATAGGATTTCACCAAATTTTATAAAATTTTAGGTTTTTTATTTTTGTTATGTTAGTAGGATGTAAATACATCGTTTGGTATCTATTCAAAACGATAAACATAGGATTTCCCTAAATTTTATAAAATTTTAGGTTTTTTATTTTTGTTATGTTGGTAGAATGTAAATACATCGTTTGGTATTCATTCGAAACGATAAACATAGGATTTCACCAAATTTTATAAAATTTTAGGTTTTTATTTTTGTTATGTTGGTAGAATGTAAATACATCGTTTGGTATCCATTCGAAGCGATAAACATAGAATTTCACCAAATTTTATAAAATTTTAGGTTTTTTATTTTTGTTATGTTGGTAGAATGTAAATATATCGTTTGGTATCCATTCGAAGCGATAAACATAGGATTTCACCAAATTTTATAAAATTTTAGGTTTTTTATTTTTGTTATGTTGGTAGATTGTAAATACTTCGTTTGGTATTCATTCGAAACGATAAACATAGGATTTCACCAAATTTTATAAAATTTTAGGTTTTTTATTTTTGTTATGTTGGTAGAATGTAAATACATCGTTTGGTATCCATTCAAAACGATAAACATGGGATTTCACCAAATTTTATAAAATTTTAGGTTTTTTATTTATTTTATGTTGGTAGCACTCCTTATCACGTTAATCTATTTCTATCTGAATGGATCTATCTAAAAAATTTTTGTTCCATTAGGGATCAAAATTACTAATAATAATATATATGTTCCTAGATGACGTCATCAGGGAGCAAAATAGTTAGAATTGTCTTTTCGCCACGTTAAAGATAGGACAAATTTGAAATTTTGAATACCTCTCAAAAAGTCACTTTTGATCCAAAATGAAATTTTATATCAAAGGTATCGGGTTTTTGATAGTATCTATTTGTATTTTAAATTTCATCCTAATCGGTCCAGCAGGGAAACCTGTAGCTTTGTCTAAAAATTTGAAAATTGAAGAAAAGAATGAAAAAAAAAAAAAGAAAAAAAAGAAAAAAAAGAAAAAAAAAAAAAAAAGGAAAAATAAGAGACTAACTTTTGACCTTCCGAAATCGGCAAAATCTCAACTTTGAGCCTCTGCCATTCTTTTGGGGACTGGAATTTTTTTTTGAATTCGTGCTCAAAATAATCCTTATTTATTCTAGTTTAATATAAAAAAATTTGGCTCCGATATCTTAAAAACTTTTTGAGATATTCGCCCAGAAAGAGAAAAGTTTCTCAAAAAAATTTTTTCACGTCCCTATCTTTTATTAAGGATTTAAAATCATTCTTGATAATATAGTCTAGGGACGACTCGTCCATCTAAATGCAATGGGCCATTGACATCTATTGGAATGTCAACTAAATGGTAGTATTAAGAGTTTCTTTGTTTTCTTTTGCTTTTCACATGCTCGGCGACGAGTCGCTCCCGCGACTCTTGGATAGAGAGAAAGTATTGGATTAATGTCAAACTTCGATGTCGAGATTTTGATGGATATACACGTTTTGAGGTCCCCTGAATCCCAAAAAAAGTGGTTTTAGCGACATGGTCTGTGTGTGTCTGTGAACAAAATAGCTCAAGAACGAAAAGAGTTAGCAAGATGAAATTTTATATTTAAGTTAGGTACCCCCATGGGACGACACAAGAAGCTTTTGAACAAAATCGACCAAATAGTACTAATACTTTACTGATGCACTTTTTTCGATTTTCTCAAAATTCGCTGCAACGATTTTGATTAAAATTCAAAAATCAATTATTTTTTAGAAGCTCTTTAAAATGTATATTATCATTTTGCCATTGAAATCTTCTGAAGACCACTTTATTCCTGTACTCTACAGAAAAGATCGGAGAAATGGTTGCCATAGTAACAAAATATATATATTTTCCCATTTTTATAAATTGTACATCTTGAATTTCGAATGTACCGTACTGTCGGAAAATAAATATATCTTGACACAAAAAATCTGGTGTGTCAAGCACAGAAAGCAACTTTCGATTACCGAAGGGTTAGTAGCGCGCCTGCCTTCTATGCCAAGGAGCGCGGGTTCGGATCCCAGGCAGTTCAATGATTTTATTTAAGCCATTTGGAGACCAAATAGCTTGAATAAGAATGCCTGGACCCCATTTATATATAAAGATAAATAACGTTTATCGTATAAAGTCTTATATGGCCTGAGTTGCCGAAAAGACTGTGTGAATGTGTGTGTGGGTGTGGGTGTGAATGGGAAAAAAGTGTGAGTGTTTAACAAAAAAAAAGAAGGGTGTCAAAAAAAGTCAACAAACAAAACGCCAAATTGGGGAAACATTTATTTCATCTTTTATTAAAACAAAAACAATCCTAAACAAACTTTGAAAATATTCATATTCAAAAAATTCATTTTAAAATTCCTTCCTACTTGCTTTGTAGTCTTATGTTTTATTTCGTGTTCCTGTTTCATTTTATTTTATTATATTTCTTGAATTCGAGCATCGCATTCAAACTGTTCCTATGGAAACTCCCTCTATAAGTAAGATGTATTCTTCCTGAAAATTCTTTTCTTTCCAAGGATATCAAGTGGCGAATCCTACGGTATCGGAATAATAATGGTAGAATAAAGAGACCAATAACAATAGAGAGATAAGGGGAAAGTGGGGATCGAAAAAAGATCACCTGGATGATGATGATGATGTGTATCAGATCGCTTCATTAAGAACAACTTCATCTTTCTTTATTTAGAAAAATCCAACAGAATTTGGATTCCAACCAGCAAAGTTAAACCAGTTTAACATGTTCTAGTTTAAAAAAAATAATTTGTTAAAAAGGAGGATAAGAAAAAAAATACAATTTGCAAGAGAAATTATGACAACGTGTTGGAAAAGTCAGACATTTGTTCTTTCTGAAAAATATGCTACTGACCAATAATTTTCGAGAAATTGATGAGATGTGAAAAGACTCGAAAGTCATAGTCAACTAGCTTATCCGAGGGATAGCTAATTAATTATAACTTAAGCGTCTGGCCCTTTAATATCAAAAGTCAAATTTGAAAAAAAATTTTATGAAAAAACGCCAGTAAAAAAAAAAAGAATAATTATATGAACTTCTAAATAATTATGATAAAAATATATTACTTATCAAAATAGTGATAAATTTATTACCTGTACTAATTTATGGTAGATTAAAAAATATAATTCCACGTAATTTATAATTACGTTTAAATAAATGTTTGCAGTTCATTTAATATGTAGGAAATTTTTAGCGAGATTCTTAATAAAATTTATTATTATTGTGGCTAATATTCGCGCCTCCCCCTCAGACTAGTCCCCGCCTCCCAGTTTGGAAAACGCTGATTTAGAGCATCTTAGTAATATTTCGGGTAATTTATTTAAGAATGAATGAGGAAGAGATAAAAGTGTTAAAAGAGAACATTAAATATTTAAAAATAAATTGAAGCCGTTGTTGTTTTAAAACTCACAAGTTAAAATTTTTAAACTTCCAGGCTCCTTTTACTTTCTCTTACCTCTATATATATGATAATATATAGAGAGAGAAAGTATTGGATTCATGTCAAAAATTCGATGTCGAGATTTTGATGAACATACACGTTTTGAAGTCCCCTGAATCCAAAAAATGGTTTTCGCGACATGCTCTGTCTGTGTGTTTGTCTGTGTTCAATTTAAAGCATGAAGGAATTGAGCTAGGAGGTTGAAATTTTGTATTTAAGTTAGACACACCCTGGGGCGTGAAAATAAACTTTTAAACAAAATCGGCCAAAGAGTACTAGTACTTTACTGATGTAGTTTTTCAGTTTTTTCCGATTTTCTCAAAATTTGCTCCAACGAATTTGATTAAAATTCAATTATTTTTTAGATGCTCTTTAAAATGTATATTCTCATTTTGCCATTGAAATCTTCGGAAGACCACTTTACTTTTGTATTTCACACGATAGGTGAAATGGTTGCCATGGTAACAAAATATAAATATTTTCCCATACTAATAAATTTTACATCATGAATTCTGCCCACGGGGCGTGGTGTAGAGGTTAGCGTGCTAACCTCATATACCAAACGTCGCGGGTTCGGACCCCAGGCAGTCCGATGATTTTATTTAAGCCATCTGGATACCAGATGGCTTAAATAAAAATGCCTGGGCCCTAATATATATAAATTCATAAATAACGGTTATCGTAAATGTCTTATATGGCCTGAGCTGCCGAAAAGACAGTGTGAATGTGTGGTGAGTGTGAGTGTGAAAGAGAAAAAAGTGTGAATGTTTAAAAAAAAAAAAAAAAAAAAAAAAATCATGAATTCTAATATATCGGGGGAAACTAAATATATGTCGACACGAAAAATCTGGTGTGACAAGCACAGAACACAACTTCCAATTACCGAAGGTAAGAGAAAAGTTGTGTGTTGTGCGCCAGTCACACCATATTTTTTGAAAAATCAAAAAGGTTTTGTTGTGTGTTTGTACCCATAAATCAGATATTATCCCATTTTCTTCTCATGTAAAGCATTTTCTCAATGTTTTTTCGACGAACAGTTAGCATTCAAAACTCATACTGCATTACAAATAAATATTCATCTTCAAAAACCAGATTTAAAGGATTCAATGTCAAATATAAGTGTGAAAGCTTCGCCTGTTATTTATGCATTCTATATTTTATCGTATTTATTGTTTCGTTTTTTTTTTTTTTCAAAATCCCCAGAGGCTGTTTTAAATCGACATCTTAACAGCCGAAAGGTTCAATTGGAATTCTATGCTAGGCGGGCGCCCTCCAGCCATTTGCCAAAGGGCCGCACCCCCCCCCCCCCCACCCAAATCCTGTCAGTCCCAATATATATGCAGATTTGCACCAATCAAGATTATGCGGAATACATATGAGACTGGATTTTACATACACAGACAACAACCGCAATTTAGTGAATGAAATTCAGATCCAGTTATTTGTGTTTGTCGATAAATGAAGAATTTGTGTTCTTTAATTAAAAAAAAAAAAAAAAAATGAATGCATGTCATGTCATAAACAAGGGGTGAGTGATGATATTTGTTAGCAAGAATGATGACATTTCCTCTCTGGAAATTTTATTCATAAATGATTATTTTAAAGCAATCGATGAAAATCGGGAGGATGAACGGCATTTACAAGCTTAAAGCAAAATATTTTACAATACATTTAAATAGAATTGATCTAGAATCGAAAAATCAAGGTTTTGAAGATAAAGTAAATATAATTAAATGTTATGAAAAACATTTTTTGGAAATATCAAAACAAATACAAAAAAATCTGGTGTGACTGGCGCACAGCACACAACTTTCTCTTACCTTCGGTAATCGAAAGTTGTGTTCTGTGCTTGTCACACCAGATTTTTTGTGTCGACATGTATTTAGTTTCCGACAGTAGGGTACAATTGAATTCAAGATGTAAAATTTATAAGTATGGCAAAATATTTATATTTTGTTACCATGGCAACCATTTCTCCTATCTTTTCTATGGAGTACAAGAGTAAAGTGATCTTCAGAAGATTTCAATCGCAAAATGAGAATATACATTTTAAAGAGCATCTAAAAAATAATTGATTTTTGAATTTAAAAAAAAATCGTTGGAGCAAATTTTGAGAAAATCGAAAAAAACTGAAAAAGTGCATCAGTAAAGTACTAGTACTCTTTGGCTGATTTTGTTCAAAAGCTTCGTGTCACGTCCCATGGGGGTGCCTAACTTAAATATAAAATTTCAACTTCCTAGCTCTTTTCGTTCTTGAGATATTTTGTTCACAGACACACAGACACACACACAGACACACAGACAGACCATGTCGCGAAAACCACTTTTTGGATTCAGGGGACCTCAAAACGTGAAGATCCATCAAAATCTCGACATCGAATTTTTGACATGAATCCAATACTTTCTCTCTATATATATATTACATATATACATAGGTAAGAGAAAGTAAAAATAGGAGAGAAAAGCAATTGGATTTTTACTGGTATGGCGTTTTCGTATAAATAAGAGTTTTAATCAAAGCAAGATTTACTCCCAATTCTTTCTCAAACATCCGTTTCTAATATTATTAAAAATAATATTAATTGTTACAAGAAGTGGATTTTATAACTTGATAATCATTGATGTGTGAAGAAAAAAAAATAGCAGATGGATAATATTTCATTTATTAAGCCCTGTACACTGACGTTTTAAGACCATCCTCAGAGCTTGCGGGCTGTCAATATATACAAGGACAACAAGAACAACAAGGAAGCTCTGAGGATGATCTTAACCAAGACCGAATCGTCAGCCTAATAAATGAAATAATATCTAGCTGATATTCTTTACTTCAAACATTTTATTAATTAAAAAATTTGTAAAACTTCAACGTAAACTTTAGTGAAAAACTAAAAGTAGAAATTATTCGAAATAACGAGTCACTTTGACATAAGTATTTTTGTATAAATTTAATTATATTATCATCTAATTATAGATAAATAAATGACGCAAAGTTAGTTTCCAAAAGGATTTTATTTTAGCACAAACTCTGACAGTCTGAGTTTGTGTCATAGCTCTGAAATTGACGTATTAACGTCAAAATGCGCCTTTTGAAACTTAACCTTGTGTAATTTATTTATCTATAATTAAATTTAAGAATGTTTCAACTAGTGCCAACGATGAATTCTTTGGGTTATATTTTTTATGCTCAAGAAAAACTGAAACCAAAATTTTAAAAATTTTTGAGGCTAATCGACATAATATAGACAATTTTATAGATTGCAATAAAACGAAAGCAATTCAATGAAAATATTAATTTAAAATAAATTGGACAATGAAAACACCTTAAACAAAAAACCTTTAAAATATACAAATAAAAAAACATTCGGTTATTTGTTTCAAATCACCTATGAAGACAAAAATAATATGGCGTTTTTATAAGATTCAAACTTTCTCGTTGAAACATTTTGTAAATTAAAATTAAATATACAAATTAAACACTAGGTTATTTGTTTCAAAGATTTTATTAATTAAAAAATTAACACTTGATACGTATTTCAATTAGAATGTAATCACTTCTGATGATGACAAGAAATTGTCGAAATGTTAATTTTTTAATTAATAAAACCTTTGAAACAAATAACCTAGTGTTTAATTTGTATATTTAATTTTAAATGGCGTTTTTAATAAATAATTATACAATCAAATGATTTTTTTTTTTTTTTAGAATTTTTATTTTAGATTAAGTGTTGATTTATAACAAATAACCGAGTTTTTTTTTTTTTTTTTGTATATAGAATTTTTTTTTGAGATCCTTTGTTTATATTTCTTTTTAAATTCTAAACGTCACAATTTTATAATGGAAAAGAATGCTCCTTATTGTATAGAGAGTGGGATATTTTTCAATACCCAAAAGAATGCATCTATCTATTTTAATTGGTTCTAAATGGATGATGAAGAAGAGCTGTCGGTCTCTCTTCTGTTTGCCTTGAACTTTAAGTGATATTTAAGTCAATCAGATGACACGCAACTTGAATGAATGAATGAACAACGTCTTCTATGAATAAAAAAAATAAATAAATAATTTTTAAATGATTCATGCATGAAGAAGCAGGGCGGTATTCCCTCTTTTTATTCTTTCCCGCTAGACTATTTATTTATTTAGGGGGAAAATTTTAAATTAGAAGAACAAAGTACCGATTGAACTCGCATCTTGCAAAAAAGTCGGCTTCCTTCCTTTAAAAAACTTCTTTTAATGAATATATAATAAATAAATAAACAAAGGATCTTATGTATGTATCAAGTCATTCATTCTAATAGAATAATAAATTGTGCGTGTTGATAAATGTTAAAAAAAAAAAATTTTAAGTGATTGATGATTCAAATTTACAGGAAATTGAGAAAGAAAAATATTTGATAATAATAGTAATAAATACGAATTTTACTTGTTTTGTTTTTAAATATAACGATCATACTATATTTAATCACTAGTTTGGTTGCTGGGAGTTATGCAACCCAAATGACCAACGCATTTTTGGCTTTAACAGTTCCTAGTCAAAAAAATGTGTAAATGGGGACAATCCCATAGGGATTTAACATTGGCTCTAAAGAAGGAAGAGTCAGAAAATGAATTTAAAAAATCTGAAATACTACAACAGTAAAGTGTGCTTTAAACAATTTTCAGGGAAAAATGAGATTATACATTTTAAAGAGGATCTAAAAAATAATTGATTTATCAATTTTAATCAAAATAGTTAGAGCGGATTTTGAGAAATTCGAAAAAAAAACTGAAAAAGTACTTCAGTAAAGTACTAGTATTTCTTGGCCGATTTTAACCATAAGTTTATTTTGAGTGTCCGTGAAGATATCTAACTTAAATATAAAATTTCAATCCCGTATCTCATTCCTTCATGCTTAAAATCGTTACACACAGACAGATAGAAATTTACATACAAAGGCTCTAAGGAAGGAAGAGCCAGAAAATGAATTTGAAAAATCTGAAATACTACAACAGTAAAGTGTGCTTTAAACAATTTTCAAGGAAAAATGAGAATATACATTTTAAAGAGGATCTAAAAAATAATTAATTTATGAATTTTAATCAAAATTGTTAGAGCGGTTTTGGATAAATTCGAAAAAAAACTGAAAAAGTACTAGTATTTTTTAGCCGATTTTAACCATAAGCTTACTTTGAGTGTCCGTGACGATACCTGACTTAAATATAAAATTTCAATCCCGTAGCTCAATTCCTTCATGCATAAAATCGTTACACACAGATAGATAGACCAATTTGTGGGACCCACTTTTTTGGACTCAGGAGACCTCAACACATGTCTATTCATCAAAATCTCACATCGAATTTTTGACATGATCGCAATAGTTTATTTATTACTTATATAGGTAAGAGGAAGTAAAAATTATAAAAACACAGGCTTGAAAATTTGTATGACCTTCTAGGCCTAAAGTCTAATTAAATTTGAGTAGTTCTATATTCCAAATAAAAATTTCTTAAATATATCCTAAAGAATTTCTAGTAAAGCCATCTTCTTAGTTAATATCCGGAATAGCGTCAATCTATAATTAACAAACGAACAGCGAGGATGGGAAATTTGCTTAATTTTAATTAAAGATCTAATTTAAACCCTTTTGGCAGCCAGAGGGAATGGTTATTAGTAGGCCGATAGTGACTTCTTGTCTAACAAGTGTGAACTCAATGTCGAGTTAAAAAAAAAATCAAGAAAAATTCGAATTTGAGAAAGAGAGGCTACAAGGCGATTCAACAACAATTTAATAAAAGTTTTCGTTGATGAGGGTCCATGAGGGCGATAGTTTTACGATCGCCTCGAGAGATGAGATGCCAGAGTCTTAATTAGAGAAGATTGCTTTTTCGACTCCCCTTCTTTTTTTTTTTTACTAGATTAATTAACTACACCCCAAATATAAAATTGAATTGAGAGTTAATTTTAGAGAAAGTGTTTTTTCTCTTTAATTAATTAATTGAGTAGGCCTCTATGAAATAGGTGAATCCTCACAATCATCTCTGCCTTATAATTAAATAAGCATATATAGTTCATAATTTTTACTTTCTCTTACCTCTATATATATTAATATATAGAGAGAGTCATGTCAAAAATTCTATGTCGAGATTTTGATGTTTAGTTCCCTGAATCCAAAAAAGTGGTTTTCACGACATGGTCTGTCTATCTGTCTATGTGTGTCTGTTGATCTGCCTGTCTGTGTTCAATTTTAAGCATGAAGGAATGGAGCTCAATTCAACTATGAGGCTGAAAATTTATATTTAAGTTAGTCATCCCCCTGGAGCGTGAAAATAAGCTTTTAAACAAAATCGGCCAAAAAGTACTGGTACTTTACTGATATAGTTTTCCAGTTTTTTTTTTCGATTACCTCAAAATTCGCTCTAACGATTTTGATGAAAATAAAAATCATTATTTTTTAGATGCTCTTTCAAATGTATATTTTCATTTCGCCCTCAAAATTGTTTGAAGCACTCTTTACTCTTGTACTTAAATTCCTCAAACCACTTCCAGAAAGACTAGAGGAGATCAATTAACATTTGAAATCAATGTTTTTTTTTTTTATGTATCCTTATCAGAAAAACTTTTTCCTTTAGTGCTCTCTCGTAAAGCTTTACATAGAATAAACCTCTCATTCTAATATGTTATTATAAAAAAAATCGACTCAATATTTCGAGAAACAAAAATCTAGGTTTGGAAGATATATCCCACACAGCACGGAATATTGCAATCTTGCTCAATGTTGACAATATTGCGGCAACATTGATGCAATATTGCAGCTCAAACAGCAATATTGCTAGTTTGGAATATTGCCGCTGCAATGATGCCAAGATTCGCAATGTTTCTGCAACATTGCTGCAATATTTTGTGCTGTTGGGGATATCTTAAAACCAGACACTTGAAGATTTTTCCGATGATGGTAAAATTATCTTGACTTAACAACTTCACAACAGAAGCAATTTTATTATTCTTT
This sequence comes from Euborellia annulipes, assembly GCA_023213315.1. Classification (NCBI taxonomy): domain Eukaryota; kingdom Metazoa; phylum Arthropoda; class Insecta; order Dermaptera; family Anisolabididae; genus Euborellia; species Euborellia annulipes. Next base: position 10,746 of record JAKCPI010012011.1, on the reverse strand, counting down.
AAATAAAGAAATCAAAATTAATTACAAACCTGTGATATGAACTTGATTCTATTCGTTGATTAGAGAGGGGTTCTTAATGAATATCGTTAAAGTCTATATGGCCTAAGATGGCGAAAAGACTTTAAAAATTATACGATCTTAGTTTTACCAAAAACCCTTTCTTTGTTTTTGTTTGAAACCAACTCATTAATGAATTTTTTTTTTTTTGTTCTAGAACCCCTCTCTAATCAACGAATAAAATAAAGTTCATATCACAGGTTTGTAATTAATTTTGATTACTTTATTTAAAGAATAATAAAATTGCTTCTGTTGTGAAGTTGTTAAGTCAACATAATTTTTACCATCATCAAAAAAATCTTCAAGTGTCTGGTTTTAAGATATATATCTTCCAAACTTAGGTTTTTGTTTCTCGAAATATTTAGTCGAATTTTTTTTATAATAACATGTGAAGCTTTACTAGAGAGCACTTAAAGAAAAGTTTTTCTGATAAGGATACAAAAAAAATTTGATTTAAAATGTTAATTGATCTCCTTTAGTCTTTCTGGAAGTGGTTTGAGGAATTTAATCACACATTCATTACTGATAATGAACCGTTTCTTTTAGGATATAAGGAGACCTAATGAAACAAACTAAATCAACCGGATGTTAATAATAATTATTTTGAAATACACGTGGGTCAAAAAGATGTCTGTCTATTATCAATTTAAAGCAAGAGAAAATAATTATGAGGTAGTGATTTGATATTTAATTTAGGTACTTTCACTAGACGCAAAAATAAGTTTTTTAAATAAAATCGGGAAAAAAAGAATACTAGTAGTTTTTATTTTTTATTTTCTCAAAAAGTCGCTCTAACAATTATGATTAAAATTCATAAATTAATTCTTTTTAAGATGATCTTTAAAATATTTTACCCCTCAACACACTTACACACTTTACTTTTTCGTATTTATTTCCGGCTACAGTCAAAGCCATCCAACCCCTTTTTACTTTCTCTTACCCTATATATGAAATAGAGAGAAATTATTGCGATCATGTAAAAAATTCGATGTCGAGATTGTTTACAATTAATTTAATAATCTTCAAAATATTGATTGGTAATATTGAGATGAGTGAAGTGAATGAACGCGATCAGAAAAAAATTTACTAGCAAATTAAAAACAATAGATAAAACAAACGGATGGGACCAAAATAGATAAAATCACTTTCAAAGCAAAAAGCACAAAAACAATAAACAAAATAAAATAGCTGATACAGGACAGAGGAGTTGGCAGCCAATTTTAGAGCCTCTATATTAAATAAAAACTCTCAATTCTGGATACGTTTCGGCTTTATTCTACTAAGGCCATCATCAGTCCCATTAGAGCTGGAAAGACATACATTAATATATAAAGATGACAGTTACAAAATACAAATAAAATATTTTATATAAAATATAAAAAATCTCACAGTATTAATATATAGAGTTGTTATAATGGAATATTTTTTATATACATTAGTTGGTATATAAATAATTTCTATTTTGTATGCTTCCAGTTTTTAATACGTGTGTATACGTCTAAGTAACAATTTGATTTGATCAGATATTTCTTAAATTTACAAATATATTTTTCAATGAGATGGGATTATATCAATGACCCTTATTATTAGGACATTGCCTGAGGTGAGAAGCCGAAATAAATATTTATATAACATATTTGCGTTGTTATTATAGACAAGAAAATCCTATAATCCGGTCAAAAAGGTTAAAAGAATATTGCTTCTCTATGAAAAAAATAATTTAAAACAAAATTTTCCTTTTATATAAAAACTTTTTTTAAAAAAAATAATAAACATATTTTTTTATTATATAAAAAATATATATATATATATATGCACACACCTATATTTTCAACAGAGCGTCATTGTTAGTCAAGAAAGAGAGAGATAAAAACCGCTTAGTCCGTCGCAGTCCGTCTGAAAATTTAGCGCCCTGCTTCCCATTGCCTTGACAAAACATTTTTCCGCAAACAGCCTTTTTGTAGTATTTTCTACTTGCATCAAGACTATGGCATTATCTAGATCGAAAGAATGATTTGTCATCGTGGCATGAGAGCAAAGGGCTGTGGACGTTTTTTATTCTTAATATCTCGTCTGTGATCTCCCATCCTATCATAGACTCTCCTGGAAGATTGACCAACATACACGCTACATGGGGATGGACAATTTAAGCATTTAACCAAATAAATTATGTTGGATCGCCTATTCAGTGGAATCTTATCCTTAGGTTATTATACAAGAAAAGATAAACTTTCTTGGGATTTAAGTGCAGTCTGCAAACCACAACCCCTAAAAACCTTTGGGATCTTTTCTGAGATTCCAGGAACATGGCTAAGTGAAAAATATAAATTATTATTGATGGTGGGTGTGATCGTATTATTATTTTTCACGGATTTGAACTCCCTCTGTCCTGTATCAACTGATATCTACAGCCACCTTATCTTATATCAAAATAAAATAGCATCAAAAGGAAATACAAAGATCCAAATAAAACTAAATCAAAAATAAAACAAAAACCTAAAGCAAACCACAAGCAATGGAATTGAATACCAATCAATTGGAATAAATAGAGACAGGGTCTAAATGACCTCAGATGTTGAAAAAGACCTTAAACAAATTAAAAAAAGCAATACAAAATGAATAAAAAAAACAGAATAAAAAATTAACAAAGCTATTTATTTGATTTTTTAAGCCTACGGGCTTGGTCTAGTTGGTAGCGTGCTTTCACACTTCTATACCGAACGCCGCGGGTTCCCGGGCCCCAGGCCCAGTCCGATGATTTTATTTAAAGCATTTGGATGTGTTGAGTATGAATGAGAAAAAAGTGTGGGTGTTTTTTTTTTTTATAAAAAAAGTCATTTTAATAAATTTAGTGGAAGTGTGGGACAAGGGCGGATACGGGGGGGGGGGGGGGGTAAAGGGGGTAATTACCCCCCTGAGATTCGAAAAAATACTTTTTCGAAAAAAAATGTATTTTTAATGTGGGGGAATTTTAAAATCTCGGTGTGACTGGCGCACAGCACACAACTTTCTCTGCTACCTTCGGTAATCGAGAAAGTTGTGTTCTGTGCTTGTCACACTCAGATTTTTCGTGTCGACTTATATATTTAGTTTCCGCCAATATATGTTTTTTTTTTTTTTTTTTTTTTTTTTTTTTTTTTTTTTATTAAAAAAACATTAACACTTTTTTCATTCACACTCACATCCACACACACATTCACACAGTCTTTTCGGCAACTTAGACCATATAAGACTTTGACGATAACCGATTGTAATTAATATAAATATATTGTGGGTCCATGCATTCTTATTTAAGCCATTTGGTATCCAAATGGCTTAAATAAAACCTCGAACTGCCTGGGGTCCGAACCCGCGACGTTTAGTATGTACGAGGTTAACACGCTAACCTACTGCTACATGCCCCGAGGGCGCAAATATATTAGAATTCAAGATATAAAATTCATAAACAGAAAAATATTTATATTTTGTTACCATGGCAACCAGGGGCGTATATAAGGGGGACCGAGGGGGCCCGAGCCCCCCCCCCCCGAAATTTTCCAAAAACCTATACATATATATAGGGATATACAGACATCAGCGCAACAAATTTTTCCGCAGGATGGAAAACTTTGGTTCCGCAAAAGAACAAATGTTCCGCAAAAAATTGCGTGTGAAAAAAATGTAGTTTCTTAAAAAAAAATTTTCCTCAGAAAAATTTTTGAGTTCGGGCCCCCCCCCCCCCGAAAAAAATTTCTATATACGCCCCTGATGGCAACCATTTCTCCTATCTTTCCCTATGAAGTACAAGAGTAAAGCATGCTTCAAACAATTTTGAGAGCAAAATGAGAATATACATTAGAAAGAGCATCTAAAAAATAATTAATTTATGAATTTTAATCAAAATCGTTAGAGCGAATTTTGAGAAAATCGAAAAAAAATTGAAAAAGTACATCAGTAAAGTACTAGTACTCTTTGGGCGATTTTGATTAAAAGCTTATTTTCACGCTCCCGGGGGTGTTTAACATAAATATAACATTTCAGCCTCATAGCTCAATTACTTCATGCTTAAAATTGAACCCAGACACACACACACACACATACACACAGACAGACACGAGAGAGAGACCATGTCGTGAAAACCACTTTTTTGGATTCAGGGGACCTCAAAACGTGTATATCCATCAAAATCTCGACATCGAATTTTTGACATGAATCCAATACTTTCTCTCTCTATATATATTACATATATACATAGGTAAGAGAAAGTAAAAACAAATCAAGAGATCTAAACAAAGCGAACTAGCTCAAGATTAGTGGACACCTATAGATAAACACAACAACAACAACAACGAATCTTTAACACAGACTTAAAATGAAAGATATTCTCGTTTCACGACAAGAAGCCGCAGGCTAAAAAATCCTGTTTGCATAACTCACCCTCTTCTCTAGGAGCCAGGCAAAAAAATTCCTTTGCTGCCGATGCTGCCTTTGCTGAAGTTCTCAAATTCTAAAAAAAAAAATAATTAAAAATTAAAAACAGATATTAAATTTATGAATTTGTATGTTTATGTGATTATGCTCAGTAGAAGCCTAAAATATTTACCTTCAGGAGGAGTTGAAGGTCATTCGCGGATTCCCTTTTCAATTCAGCTTATTCCAGTTGCAGTGGTCAAATCTGCAAAAAGGATATCTTTAAGAATCTGACTCACTTATCAAAAGGTAACAATGATGCCAAGATCAACATACCTGTTTCTCAAGTTGATTTTTCTTTAAAGGGCCTCCACATCTCCCCTTACAGCCCTCCCTATCCTCCAAAAGAGTTCTTGGGCAAATCATGATGTTTATGCTTGATTGTAGAGTTTGATTGATGCAAGATGATTTTTAAAGATTCATTAAGATATTGAGGATCAATGATAAATTTGCCCAATTCTTATATTGCTATCAAGTTTACCAGAACGAAGCAATAGGTAGAGTCTATTCACAGAATTCAAATATTCATTTTTATTTCTAAAGAAGTTCATTGATGTTGATGATATTTGAATATAATTTTTCTTAATTATTTCACTTTATTAGAGGGAATAATATGGCGACATGATATAGTGAAAATTGAGCGAATATTTTCTTATTTTGTTTGTTTATTCTTTTTGATGTGTCACCTAAAAAAAAAAAAATAAATTTAAAAATTAATATCAAGAAATTAGCGTGATTAAAAAAAAAATTAATAGGCCTACTTAAGATTTGATATTTTATTTTATTTATTAAAATAAAAATAGTCTATATTTATTTATTTGAGTTGACGTTTTAGATCCGATTTATCAAAGTCACTGTTTTCTTGTTATGCTTTTCTATTTATTCTAACTTGAAATTTTCATGCCACCACGGCATTAAGAATGATGAGAAATAATATTTCTAAATTTTTATAATGATGCCCTTGACTAAAAAAAAAGAAAATAATATTTTTCTTATATCTTTGAGTAATTATTTTGAATGGTTTTAATTAAATATTTACGTACTCAAAAATTCACTTGGTTGCATTCGAAGAACGCCGAAGTGCAGCCCCCACTCCCAACCACCCATCTGAAACAAAGGAGAAAATTATAAATATTAAATAAATATTATTATTATTATTAAAAGTGGAATTTGAAAAAAATATTGAGAGAATTGAAAAATGAAATATATAATATATAACGAATTCTGGCTGTTATACAATTAGATTAATGATATAAAAAGAGAATGCATCCAATAATAAAAAGCATCTATTTTGTTAACACTCTTTATTTCGGAACGTTTCGGCTATGATCAACAAAGCCATCTTCAGCCCTCCAAGCTAGCTATTATTATGACGATTTATTAACAAAACAATTATTTAATGAATGTATGTATATATTTCTAGCTTGGAGGGCTGAAGATGGCTTTGTTGATCATAGCCGAAACGTTCCGAAATAAAGAGTGTTAACAAAATAGATGCTTTTTATTATTGAAATATATAATAATTGGTTAGTAGTATTGTCATTGATATTTCATTAATAATCAGCTGTTTTTTTTTTTTCAAATTCCTTTTATATATATTAAAAATTAGTTACCTTGAAGAAGTACTCGCAGAAACCCAAGTCTTCTGTCTTCAAAATCTAACCTACACCCAATCCCCTCTGTGGCTCAGTTGGCCACCTAACTCTTCAGTGGAGAACCTCTTCTTTCTTGAGACGATCGCGAAACACGAACACTCCCGATAGACAGGTAAGTCTATATTTTAAAAAAGTTATCGATAACGGAACGGCGAAACGCGCCCACACCCAAGTAAAGTTGAAGAAGAAATGAAAATAGAAAAAACGGTGTTAGGATGCGAATCCCGGTAAGTACAAGACCGGAGTCAAGGACCTGAATGCCTCAGTAAGAGTATGGTGAGGGTCGGAATGTATTAAAAAGCTAAACAACACCTATCCTATCCAAAGAGCGCACCACTCCGCCTCTAACCTACCCTCTACTAAAACATTCAGGCCAAGAATCCAGTGGACGACCGGTTTTCGATTGAAAGATTTAGATAATCTTTCTTGCAAAAAAACGCGTTAAGAGAGAATCCTCTTTTTTCTCCTGAACATCAGTCAATTAGGGAATAGACATTCTTTTCTGGAAGTCCCTATCCTAATCACCTAACGTTGCAGTGCCCCAATCACTGCCGTCCTATTTGGGAACAATGGGGAAAGAATAACAACACCTATGCCAGTATAAGAACATCATTCCCCAATCGAATAACATTCAGTTGATACTCAGAGGATCCTAAGGCCTAGACCCCCCCCCCACAAAAAAAAAGAAAGAAAGCGTGAGCGCAGAAATGTTTTATCTCTCCCTAGATTCTATATAATGTAGTATATCTAACTTAAAGGATTATGTGTATTTAACATTTAAATTAAGCTGAAAAAGAAAAAAAGATAGAAAGAGATGAAGAGATACCCCAATACACATATCCTTCCTATGACTGATAAACCTAAAAGCTAAACACTTTGTTTTGTCTCATGAAGATGATGTCCCACGGTGGATGTTTTAATTTGCATTCGTAATAGAATACAAATTTTACAAGAAAACCTACTTACATACACATCCATTGTTATCCCACGATGTCTTCAATCGATGAATTGGGGCTCTGAAAAAAATGGTTAAATTAGGGATTCTGGAATGGAGAAAGAAAATGTTAATACATCCTATTTTTATTTTTTAATCTATCTAAAATAAGTTATTGAAGTCGAATCAAAAAGAAAAAGAAATTTTGAAAAAACCTAAAATATATCTAGCTATGCGCCCCGCTAATAAAAATATACAAGCCTTAGTTGTACTGCAGGTACTGGAAGCGCAGTTGGAGCCCTGAAGACAGGAGCAGCTAGCAGGTTGATGAGAAGTGAAGGCTGGTGATGACTCTTCTTACACTGTTGCCATCTGAAAAATAAAAAAAAATAATATAATAAATAAATTTATTCTATTTAAGGTATATTTTTCAAGAAAGTTAGGGTAGGAGGATGGTTTTAAGCCCCAGTGGTCATTGATCTTCAATAATATTTTATAAAGAAAAATTGTTTAATAATACTTTATATTAAGGAAATTGATTTAATTTAAAAAAATCTTTGACTATCTATTTTCTTTATATAATTATTGCCTAATGTAATGTATAGAGTGTTACATAAGTAATGTACTAAATTTTTAAATTATCAAGTCAGTATTCATTCAAACCTAAATCAAAGGCATAAAATTGGGATGACTTAACTTTGTTGAAATTGTAAAGAAAAATTTAATTCCTAACAATAAAATTTAATAAAAAAATTTTATCATATATTGATTTGAATTGAACTATCTTTAATTGATGATTGAATGAAATTTATTGGAAAGATTTTCTATATATAGACCAGGCGCTGGAGGTAGTTGAGTATGCAAAATTTGAGGACCGAATTCTGACAATGGATTTGGGCTAAGAATAGCTCCCAGAATAAGGATCCGGATCTTGCCGGGCCAATTTTTGGTCCAATTTTTTTTACCCCCACCCCATAGGAAATCAATGGAGTGCATGCTAAGATGATGTGAAGATTTGCAATTATGGTCAAATTCGAGTACTTAAAACCTCAAACAATGAAAAAACTGTCTTGTCAGCAACTGAGGGGATCCTCTAGAGTCCCCTGAGAAGTACTATCTTGCCACCAGTTGTGGTGGTCCCCTCTAACCCCTTCATCTCTTTTCTCTCTCTTTGTTATAAATTTAAATATACGGCTTTAACACCATGCTAAATTGTGGGGACCGGCAATTATGTTCATAATCCACTACCTGGTATCCCAATCAATGAAAAATACTATCTTGCCGCCAACTGCGGTGGTCCCCTCTAACCCCTTCACCTCTTTGATCTCTCTCTTTGTTATAAATTTAAATATACGGCTTTAACATCATGCCAAATTGTGGGGACCGGCAATTATGTTCATAATCCACTAGCTGGTATCCCAATCAATGAAAAATACTATCTTGCCGCCAGCTGCGGTGGTCCTCTCTAACCCCTTTACCTCTTTTCTCTCTCTTTGTTATAAATTTAAATATACGGCCTTAACATCATGCCAAATTGTGGGGACCGGCAATTATGTTCATAATCCACTAGCTGGTATCCCAACCAATGAAAAATACTATCTTGTCCGCCCTTGTTGAGGGGAGGGAGAGAGAACATGCCCCAATTGATTGGAGGAAAGAATTTTATAAAAAATATAATTTTTATTTTGAAATTTTATTTATAATAGTAATTTGGAGTATTAGAAGGGGTGGATTTCACCCTCTCTCATCCTACTTGATTAAATACCTTGATAAATAGATGATCAAACGGGGAGTCGTGAATTTGGGGGGTGAACGAACGTCCTTTTTGCACAAATAACAAAGAAATAAACGAAATTTAAGAATTTAATTTTTCAATTTAAAAAAATATTTAATTACTAATTATAATAGAAAAGTTAGAGTTTTTGTTAAGAAGTCATGGGGTGGGGGAGAAGGAGAGAAAAAAGAGAACGGACTTCCCATTTGATTAAAGAAAAAATGTTAATAATAGTGAATTAATAAAGAATATTTGTTTTTAAATTTTATCTATTAAAAAAAAAATAATATCTTAGTTTATTAGAAGGGGGTGATTTACACCCTCTCACTCCCTGGGTGTCATACTTTATCAGAGTGTTATAATTACAAATTGGATATTATTATGAGTTTATTAAAAAGAGAGAAAAAAAGTGGAAATATATATAAATAATTATAAAATGTTAATTAATCCGTTATGCAAATGAGATAAGGAAATATTCAATACCTTAATGATAAGATGACCAAACGAGTGGATGAACGTCTTAATTGCACAAATAACACAACACAATATAAAAGAAACTAATAAACACACGCGAGAGACGAACGGAGTGACTCATGACACGACTCGAATTCAACTGGAGACAAGCAGGCAGAAGACAGAGAGAACAGCATTGCTATCAGAACGCCCAAGAAAAATTATCAAATAAATTCTCTATTTATAAAAAAATACTTTTCATTTGAAAACAAACTAACGGGGATTTATTCTGTTGGAAATAAAATCGATATCTCTTTATTAAATAACTATTAAAAACCTCACTTCATTAAACAACCCCCAAAACTCACCCTCTATTAAATAAAATACTTCTAAGCGTAATTTTTTGTATTTATTTATTTATTAGGGATCTATTCGAAGTGAAATAATTTTTAAAAGACTTATTTAATTAATCAACCCCCAAAACTCACCCTCTATAAAATAAAATACTTCTAAGCGTAATTTTTTGTATTTATTTATTTATTAGGGATCTATTCGAAGTGAAATAATTTTTAAAAGACTTATTTAATTAATCCACCCCCAAAACTCACCCTCTATTAAATAAAATACTTCTAAGCGTAATTTTTTGTATTTATTTATTTATTAGGGATCTATTCGAAGTGAAATAATTTTTAAAAGACTTATTTAATTAAACAACCCCCAAAACTCACCCTCTATTAAATAAAATACTTCTAAGCGTAATTTTTTGTATTTATTTATTTATTAGGGATCTATTCGAAGTGAAATAATTTTTAAAAGACTTATTTAATTAATCAACCCCCCAAAACTCACCCTCTATTAAATAAAATACTTCTAAGCGTAATTTTTTGTATTTATTTATTTATTAGGGATCTATTCGAAGTGAAATAATTTTTAAAAGACTTATTTAATTAAACAACCCCCAAAACTCACCCTCTATTAAATAAAATACTTCTAAGCGTAATTTTTTGTATTTATTTATTTATTAGGGATCTATTCGAAGTGAAATAATTTTTAAAAGACTTATTCAATTAATCCACCCCCAAAACTCACCCTCTATTAAATAAAATACTTCTAAGCGTAATTTTTTGTATTTATTTATTTATTAGGGATCTATTCGAAGTGAAATAATTTTTAAAAGACTTATTTAATTAATCCACCCCAAAACTCACCCTCTATTAAATAAAATACTTCTAAGCGTAATTTTTTGTATTTATTTATTTATTAGGGATCTATTCGAAGTGAAATAATTTTTAAAAGACTTATTTAATTAATCCACCCCCAAAAACTCACCCTCTATTAAATAAAATACTTCTAAGCGTAATTTTTTGTATTTATTTATTTATTAGGGATCTATTCGAAGTGAAATAATTTTTTAAATGACTTAT